>VZTL01027828.1:9978-29744 GCA_013400535.1 Scopus umbretta | reverse complement strand
GGGGAATAATGGTCCCGTGAATCTTGGTGTTGAACCTGCATATCCTACCCTTCTCTCCCTAGTTTGAGAGAATCTGGACTCTACAAAATGCAAGAGGGGATGAGCAGCTCAGCTGGCCATCGAGTCTCAGCTGACCTTTAACTGCTGGAGAGAAAAGGACTAAACACATCAGAGAGAAGAAAAAGGAAGAGAGAAGGGGAAAGCAGTGTTCACACCTTCTAAATTTAGGCATCCAACCTTAGGAACCTGCCTGTCTCCATTTACTTCAGAGAGAACCGACGCTCTTATGTTGAGGTTCTCCAAATCATACCTCAGTGCAGCGTGTGACATGGGTGGCGTTAATGCCTCTGCCCCTATTCCCTGGTGGCAGAAAGAAAGCAGAAGAGTCAGCTGAGGACTTCGACCACAGTAGACTGGCTCTCCCTGGAGTAATTTATTTAGTAGCAAAGCGTGGCACAGAACTGCATGGGGGCCTGCCCCTGGCAAGTGGGAAGTTTCTAAGCAATCTTGATCCTATTGTTCAGTTATTTTGATGGCTACTGCTTCACACAGAATTTTTTCTTAACCTCTAAGAGTTAAAACCAAAAAAATGGCAGTGAGTGGCAGTCTTTAGGAAAACAAAACACAAACAATGCCAGTGTGTTGAAAGTATGTCCAGGAGGTTACAGGCTAGTTCTGCAATCTGCCTCTAAGCTGTCCGTACTTACTGTTTATTTCTGCAGTTGCTTACAAACATGCAGTACTGTGGGTGGGGTGGAGGTTGATCTCACTGGGGTAGCAGGTAATGCTGAACTGGCATTTCCAATGAGCATTAAATATTGAAAACATAGAATCAGCCTGTCTTTGGCAAGTCTTAAGTTTCCATAAGCAGCAGATGGTATACAAGGCAGGGCTAGGCACCTGTAAAGACCTCTGTTTTTCAACTGTGTATCTCTACCACCTGACAGCCAGTCCTCCTCTGATTAGAGTCAGAGGAAGTGGGTGTGCCTTCCATTAGCAAAGATAGAAAGTAATATTGCTAGAGACTTTTCTCCTGTGAGCTTTCTTTTTGTGACTCTTCATCTTAGAGCCTCTTCTCTGCACAGACTGCAGACGGTGCTTTGGGAGACAGGCTGCCTGAAAGACACTCTAGAATGTGAACTGTGGCATTTGTGGTGCTAAACAGGATTTGGGGGGGGGGGGGGGGGTGGAAAGCGGNNGGGGGGGGGAAGCTGGAAACCTGAGTCTTCAAGTAGCTCTCATTTGAGCAGTCTGGTTTCAAAAAGCAAGTGAAAGCATACGTTGCCTCAGTGGCTGATCTGGACATGGGTGATAAATGTTAGTCATTCCCCCTTGGTTGCCTGCAGCTGTAGAGCAAAGGAGCAAGGCAAAGTGGAGTTCTGAAAAAATAGACGACTAGCCAAAAAGCGTAGTAATTAGCAAGAAGAAAGGTGAGAAACAAGCACAAGCCTTTTAAACTGTTCTCGCCCTGGAGGATGGGCAATTTTGTGAGATACCTTTTGGGCATCCTCTTCAAAATAGTCTCCTCAGTACAACATCACGGTTGGGGCAGCATTAACAGTGGCAGCAGGGCTGGAAACAAGCATGGGAAGGCCAGGAACAAAGGCCACCAACTTCCTGACCACTGTTTCTGAGATCTGTGAGCCAGGTTTATCTTCCCACTGACTTTGCCACCACAGTTGAGAATGTACAGACTTAAGTCCTAGACTTAGGAAGGCTTACCAGTCAGAATAATGCAGTAAGCGTGGGCCCTGTAACACTTCAGATGGCCACTGTTTGTTGGTTTTACTGCGCTGTCCTGCAGCTACCCCGAGACAACAGCTCCCTAACGTGCTCCAAAAACAGACTAGAGCCGACACATTGGTGATCGTAAGGCAGCCGCATCGCCCCGCTACGAAAACGACCCCCTTAGAAGTCAGTGCCTGGAATGCTTTGGTAGCCTACACTTTAAAGGCAAAGGCTTTAGTACATTTTTGCACGCTGTGATTACCTGCAGGAGCGGCACGCAAAGATCAGAGACCAGAGCCAGTGCCGCTACTGACTGGTACGTCCTGCATCATTGCAAGCCACATCAAATCAATGCCATTTCTGGCACGTTTTAGCCTCTTAAACTTCACAGGGTATGTAACTGAACACATAGTGGGACAGCCGCAGCTTCCTGGAGAGTGCTACAGTTTGGCTGGAATTAGTCATCACTACAGAGAGTTTGAAGGACTTTGGATACAGCTTTAACAAGCTGCAAACACTCCGATCAGGATTTACATCATAAATCTCGCCTTTTTGTTCTACTCACATAGGAGTGTCTACAAATCGGGTTAACGTAACAGTACAGCAGTTAAGTAACAAAAAAGATCGTAATTGGTAGTATTATCTAAGAAGCCAGAACAACCCTGCTTACAGCTGCCAGCTAAGATCTGACTCATCCAAGGTATTTTATAGCAACCATATGGTAGGCATGTCTATCTCACCTATTATGCAAAAAAAATGATAACGTTTCCTAATCAGGATTTGCCACTGAGCAGGATTTTCCGTAAACATCTCAGTATTGCAAGTGCTGTCCACAGTCAGGAGAAAGCCCTTTTGCAGACACTTACGATTTGTTAATATAACAAATAGAATAACTGGCTACAAATCTGTGGCTAGTACTGATTCAGCGAGGCTGGCTGTAGTTCAAAGTGTAGGTATGTTACTTTGGCAGTTGACGTGTTAAAACATCGCTTAGGAACTCTGTGCTAAGAGGTAACTTCGGAATACTGCACTTCTGGTGCAAAAAAAACCCTGGGTGTTTGAAATGGAAGACACGGTCTCGAAGCAGGAACAACCATGCAATACATTAAAAATACTCCACTGAGACAGGGCAAGCAAAGTTGTATCGGTATGGTATAGTTACCGGCACAGCCAGAAAAGAGAGGGTGAATTCCTATCAGTGCAGGAGAGAAAGATTAAAGCTTAAGTTTGAAACCATTGAGGTCTTTTGATAACGATGCAGTCGGTCAAGCTAGAATCATCGCTGCGTTTTAACAAAGGCAGACACCGCTTTGGCTGTTGATTTTTGCGGAAGATTTCAATCCAGTTTGCTTTTATACAGAAACCTGCCTGAGCCTACACCCCTCTGCAGTCTGACTTCAGTCCGTCTCGCACAGACTGGTTAAATGGCCATCAGCCTTAACTATTCCTAGGCTCTCGCTGCAGCATCCGACTAGTCCAAAGGATTAATCCGGGGGCTGAAGCTGCAGTCCCCACGCTCCCTTCTGCTCTCAAAAGGGCAGCAGCTTCACTGCTTAAAGCTCTGATGACAAAGCTCCTGCTGAGGCAAACGAGAGCAAACTCTTGTCTTGGCAGTTATACGCCTTGCTGAGGAATCGCAGTCTCTCATTTTTTTTGAGGAGAAGCCTTTCACTTAAAAGCTTTTTTTGAATACATTCTTTTTTTTTTTTTTTTTCCTGAACTGGGGACTCTCATGAAATGAAAAAATAAAAAGCAAAGTTGGTATTTTTCCTGCTTAAGATCTTTGTCTTATTATAAAGTTTCACAACTAGAAATGTAGTTAAAGTGTTTCTTCCTTATCAAGATAATTTCTCCAGAGGGCATTTGAAAACTTGGAAAATAAGTGATTTTTACAGATACTACATTAGCCCTCAGCAGCTGTAGGTCAAATACATGTCACCTCTGCTAGCTATTCATTTCTAAGATCCTCCCAAGCTCTGCTTTTCTGTACACTGAACATCTGATGCTTCTTGTTTTTCTTCTATAACCACAGATGTGCCCTCTTCAAAAAACTCACAATCTCAAAATACTAAACTGACAAGCTGAGTGTCAAACCACACACCCCAAGCAGCAAGCAGTGCTGAAGAAAAACAGAATCACGCTTGAAAAACAGAAAAAAAATCACACAAATTGTTTCCAAAGAATGAATCTGAAACGTTTTCAACTCGGTGCAGGCATCGTTGCTTAAGAATGCAAATGCCATTTGATGCTTTTAGTGTTTATGCTCACTGTATAAGCAGAGGCTGCTCTCGGAAAGAGATTAATTAGTACTTTCTTGTTAAGATGAGTTTTCTCTCTCTCTCTCTGAGCTAAACTGGAGCCTTGCTGTGGGACCGAGATGGGGCTCCTCGTTTGCCAAAAGCAGCACGGGCGTTCCTGTGCTAGCCGAGTTACACACTCGAGCAAGCGAGGCCTCTTCACTGGGCACGCGTGGTTTGCGCGCGCCCCGGAGCCTCTCCGCACCAGAGCCCCCGCGCGTTGCTCGCTGAGCGCGCACCGGAGAGCTGGACAGGAGCCGAGCAAAGCTCCCGTCCTGAGCGAGCAGGCCCACGGCGACCGGTGTGCTGCAGCAGGGCCCTACGTTACAGAAGGCTATTGAAGCCGTTTGTCCGGGTCTTTATGGACACGCTGCGGCAGGACCCACCGCTCTTCCAGCTGTAGCGCCCGGCTGCAAGCCATCCCTCCTGCCACCGCAGGGACTGATGCGGGACAAGAGCTGGTCCGCAATGCTCTAGTGCCACCGTGCCAAACAGTTATAATTCGGCTCGGCAGCAACGCGATGAGTTAGCTAAAAGGCCTCACGATACCGTCCTGCAAAGAACAACGCGTGGAAGCAGCAGAAGGGGTCATTTTCATGCTGAAAGAATGCGTAAGAGCAGCTAGCCGGTTTCTTAAGCAGAGCGTCAAGCACGCTTCACGCTCCGCAGCATGCTGTCACCTGAGCTCTGCAGTTCAAAATCGGTCATAGCAATAATAATTAAAAAAAAGGTTACAATGTAAAAGCAGAGCTACAAACGTATCTTGAGCTGCCTGAAGGCTCTCTGTCAATATGCCACTACAAGATAATGCTGTCGTGCAGGTTTCACTGAAAGAAACAGCTTTTTTTGAAATCTGGTAATTCAAAGGTAAAACATTGACCTCTAGTTCTGGTACTTGACCGCTGATCTTCTGTAAAGATCTGTGTAAGAGTAATCCTGGATTCTGGGTTACATTATATTGTAAGGATTTAAGTCAAAAGCTGGATTTTTTTTTTTCTTCCCCCCTAGTCATCTCCATCTGATAACCTTCAATACAAGAGAGATGATGCCTGAGGCAAAGCTGATAAAGTCACCAGTACCAAGAAGCATGTGTGTTGGGGTGGGGGGGAAGCACAACAGCATAGATACATATCTTCACATCCCTATTTCCTTTACAAACGGAGGAAGGAAGTTCCCTGCAGGTTAGCCCAAGAGTATCCGCTCTCACAGCCCGAGAGCTAGCCAAGTACAATTTCCAAGAGCCACAGGCTTTTTCAAATATCAAATTCCGTATTTCACAGTTAGTACTCATTTCATCAAGTTTCTTTCTACACCTAGTGCTACTGAAAGCCTTTTACTAAAAATTCACAACTGGGTGTCACAGCCAGCAGTCACAGTCACCCCACCCTGTCCTCTCTCTCTGCTCTGTTCCTGCCTCTTCCCTTTCTCCAAACCTTTCCTAGTCTTCCCATCCCAGTGCCTGGCCGTTCCTTTCCACTTCGCCCCTTCGCTAATGCCGACAGCCGGCGCTCATCCTCCTGCCTGCTCCCTGTCCATCCCTATAAAGCTCCCACCCAACAGTTCAGCTTCCAGGGCAGGAGACCCCCGGGCCTCCCACCCTCCCGTCCGTACCCTGAGCTACCGCGGGGAACCTGCTGCAGGGCTCTTTTGTTTTCCAGCACAGGATGGTAAACTGGCCATCTCTCTCCCCCTCGCTCCTCGAAGGAGGCTCATGCGTGTCGTTGGTTTGGTGCCCATTTTCACGGGCGGCCTCCCTAAGGCGGGGAGGACATGGCCCCGGGGCCATACGACTGTTGCTGGACGGACAAATATACTCATATAATGATTCTTACAACAGCATCTATAGATTTTTATGAAACTTGCCTCTAAAACAGATATGAATCACCCAACAGCTACAGCAGTGCTCCTGTGCAGAGATGATTAAGAATTTTTATGCAACTTCTTTAATCAGAAGAGGCCTACTTGGTTGAAAATGAAACCGCTGCAGGAAAAGGTTGGTTTTGATTAATTTCTCAACTTGAAAAAGTGTCCAAATTGACAGTGTGTTTCACTTCAACATTTCTAAACACACCGGGGGGGGGGGGGGGGGGGACGGGACGGGGGGAGAAAAATCAAGTTTCAAGTCACTTTTCATTTTAAGATGGGTGAAATTTCATTATGATCAACTGGTATCCAGCCGTTTTAACACACTTTACACCATTAATTTTTTGTTTGCAAAAATTTACCCTTTCCCTTGTCTTCCCAAATTGTTGTAGGTTAGAATATGTGAACACTCAAATGTATTTTTCCTTAGTAGAAAGTAGAAGTACAGTATTTATTCTTAAAACTAATGTGATGAGGCGCAGTAACAGCTTGGTTTGGCATTTCTTGCTGTGTAGGAATCCCCAAATAATAGCCCCTGTATCTCTATAGGCTGTTACCTATCAAAAGCCGTTATCTTTCATAATGCAACCTCAGGGAAGATTTTATTGCTGAAAGAGAAGATACAATCCTACTTTTAACTAATTGTTCTAAGAAATTGTCTAGTTTCAGAACTTTGTCCACGATGACAAAGTCACCACTGAAGATGGCTCAAACGGAACAGTGATTACACAGCATCGTGCTTATTTTTAGTTGCTAATTTTTTTTGACTGAGCTAACGGTCTTGTTACGGCACATTTAGGTGTACTGAGGTGAGGTCTTTACCAGTTGAGGACTCTTTTAAGAGGGTTATCAATTAGCAGTTTCATCATCAATTTCAAAGCATTTTTCCAAAAATAGGTAACCCCTTTTCACAGAAAAGGAAAGTGAAAGGGGAGCGGAGTGACTCATCCAGGCACGTGGGCTATGGTCAGACGCAGAGCCAGAAATAGACTCCGAGCTTGTGGTACCCGCATTCATGGCCTGGGGACTAAAATGGCTTTCACCGAAATCCGTAGCTGTCATTCCACCATTTTGCAAAGGAAAATCCCTCTCAGATAGAACATGCATTTGAAATTCAAAACAGATTTGCTTTCTTCTTGGTGATACATGCTGTAATACCTCCCTTACTCTTTTGCCTAACCCTATCCAGAGTTGGGGGGGAAAAAAAAAAAAAGTTAATTGAGCTTGTTTTTCTGTATCTGTTGCTTTGCCTTGATGTTGCTGATACTATAAACTTGGCCCCAGACCAAACAGAAACATTACAGCTGAATTGGGTCAGATTTTCATAAGCATTCACTACCAGATTTGGGTCATATCTGCAGAGATACCCACTGCAGCGTTTACAGTCGATTTTGGACATGGTTAAGTATGTTGAGGCCAGGCACTTTAACATAAAGAGAGACAAAAGCAGGCCATTCTCTCTGGCCTTAACTGGGAATGCTGAGGTCTTTGAGGAATCTGGGCCACTTCATCTATCTTATTGTCTATTTATAACCTTCCTGCCCATTGAAGAAGAGGAGGCTATAGACGTAAGGGGGAGCTGATGGTTGGGACAGAGCTACACGGGAGATGTTTGGAGAGCATGAGACAGGAACGCAGTGACGACGGAGAGTTTCAGATCCTCTGGCTCAAGCGCGGCTCGTTGCAGCCACCTAACAATAAACTCACCGGGTTAGCCCATGAGTTTTAATCTGACCTTGGGAAGAAGATAACATGGCCACTCTGGTCCGGTGGGCTATTCTAGGCTACATGAGAAAGAAACCAGGAGGATGTTGTCCTTTCTTGGACACTGTGGATGGACTAGACCAACTAATGTTAGTTTTTAAGAGTCTTGCAAAGCAGGAATGAACTTCAATATGCTTCCAGTAGTAAAAGCTGAAAGAGGGTGTGAGAGACAGTCCAAGGAAGCCTAAGCCAACTGGTCCGACACTAGTTCTGGATTAATTTGGGACCATGAAGGAAGAAACAGATGCATGGAAGTTATTCTAACAAACTAGTAAGACTGCAAATCCTTTGAGTTTCTTCTGCCAGGCATACTTATTAAAAATACGCCCTTCTGTTAGGGAGAAAACAAATACGAGGGACACACATTAAGTGTATTGAAATCCAGCTTGCTGATGAATCTCAAAGCGGAATCCAGTAGTAAATGGGACTGACTGAGCAAAGATTGTATTAGTTCTCGCTGGAAAACGCTGCTCAGTAGATGGGTTGGTTTGGGGGTTTGTTGGGTTTTTTCACTTCATTATTTTTAAATCCAGACTGTCGGCGTGGAGGCATTTTTCATTCAGTGAATTGTATCAGCACAACAGGCAAGGTACGTACAGTGCGCGACCGAGCAGAGCAACAGCTTTTGCTGGACTTGCGGGCTTAGAGCCCCTGACCAGCACTTGGTCAGAGAGAGGGATAAGGAAGTGCCGGCACCGGGAGCTGTGTGGAAACGTCAGGAGCACAAGCATAAGAGGAGAGAAAACGGCAGCAGGGTTTTAGGGAAGAGAAGGAGGGTGACAACAGAGCTTTGGTAGATAAGGAGGGAGCAGCGGACCAGCTCACAGTGAGGAGAAAGGGGTGCGGGGAAGAAGCTGCGATGCTAGAAATCTGTAACAGTGGCATTGGCAGAGAACATTAGAGCGTGTGGAGCGGTAGGGCGAGAAGGGGGGTAGGTCAGTGTTACAGAGCGATCTCAATTACACGGTCACAAAATGCATTGTAATACAACCAGATGCAAGAGAACCCACCCGGGAGAAAAGAAAGCAAGCTCCTGTGGTAGGATGAGAATCTGCTGCTGAAAGCAATGATGGATAACTAGGGTACGAAGTCAGCCTGGACAACTGAATGCTCAGCACAAAAGCATAATCATGTTTTTAGCATCTGCATCTACACAGCAATGTTATGTACTGCTTATCTCTGTACAGACGTTTCTTTAAGTACAGTTGCAATTACAAATAGGAGAGCCACCACAAAAATCAGCGCGAGCGTCATAGACCTGTGAAACCATTGCAGAGCGAGCCATGTCGCAGATGGTGAAATACAGTGTTGTGTGGGAGTTAACTATTTCCACATTAACGTTATTCAATCACAGTGGCCCGTTTTCACACATGCTGAACTTCAGAAAGTTTGCACAAAGGTTAAGGTTTGACATTTTGAGACAGAACAGCTTGGTCCTCTATCCTCTAGTGAGAGCTACAATAAATAATCAATAATAGAGGAGCAAACACAGACCCTCATTTCATCCCTTTCCAAGGGAGAAGCACTGAAAACATGCTTTTTTTGACACAAATGCTTAGTCTGAGGTCTTCATTACCAGGATTTCCAGTAAAATAGCCATAGGCAAGAAAGCACTTAATCTGACTCTTACATTAGGCTCCCTGAAACCACACGTAGGTGCAATTGTGAGTGCAGGCATAAGAGAATGTCCTCAAACTTCTAATGGACTAGCAGAACGGTATTTCTATCAACATGTAAGGCTGCAATGAGCTCCTGTCACTTAGCGCACCAGGGTTTCTTTTACTTTTTTAACTGGTGTGACTTCTGTGTTGGTTTATGCAAAGCATGTCTCTAAGAATGAAACAGGTTGAGACAGGGCAAAACGCCTTGTGCACAACAGCGTAATTCATGACTGCACTCAGAAATCGCTTCTCTCTTAGGTTACCTTAGATTAGGTATTAGTTCAGAGATGCTTACTTCTAGAAAGCAGCATTCCCGCTGAAACACTCAGTTCTACAGATCCCTAATTATGTGTTTTGCTCATTTATTGCTGCTGCACATCTGTTATTTCTGCAGTACAGGGTAGGTACAGCACAAGATCTTCAGTGTTATTGCCATCACAGAAACACCGTATCTGAAGGTGTTTGCACCGCTTCTTAATCGGACCTTTCCAGTTCTAACGGGACTGGTGCAATAATTCACTCCTAACACCTAAAATAGACATCCTTCAACTGGACCATTTTCCCACCCAGAGATAGGCGTCCTCCGTCGTACACGCTTAGGGGTAAGCTGCCGTCTTCTGAAACGGCTTCCACCACATTTCACTCCAAGTTTTCCTGTCCTCGCTCCGTGCTCACAAATGGGCGTCAGGTATTTGGCTGTTAGGGACAGTCTCCGTTTTCAGAGCTGGGGGCAGAGAGCGCACGTCACCCACAGCGGTGACACGGTCGTGACAAAGCAGAAGTCCAGCCTGACCGTAACAAACCACACAGCCCCGCCAAACCCAGAGTCGGAGCAGGCTCTGCGTCGCACCAGCCGGTAAGAAGCCTCCATGGCTCGGCGCTGCTCGTTAGCAGCACGACTGCTAGTTAAGCTTCCCACCGCACGCGTGAAGGAAGTGGTACCCTGTAAAGTTTCCTGCCTTTCCCGCTTACACGCCCATCAACCTTTGCAGCCAGCGAGATAGGGATCATACAGAAAAATCACCTTTGTTACCCACTCTCGAGTGCTCCTGAAGCGGGTCAGCCCAGAGCGCGTCCTCTGGTCCCGCAGTCAGAGCTTGTAGAGTGAGGGACGCGCACAAGCAGCGCTGGAAATGCTGGCATTTCCACGAGACACCCGACTTCGCGACCGTAAGCGTGTTCATTTATTAACTGTTGGTCGATCTTTGCTTGGAGGAAGCCCCAAAACCCATTAGTAGAAAAGCTGTTGTAAAAGGCTGCTTTTACAGCGTGACTGTAGCTTCTAAGCTCCAGCTCCATCAGTCATGCACACATCCTGTCCTGGCTAATTTCCAATTCCAGGGTCCTTGTCCCAGATTTCAGAGTCTCCTCATTGCCCTTGCTCCCCTATGGTCCAGGAGCCTTCCACCTGTATTAGGTGATTTGTCGCGCCCTTCTCACCCTGGCGCTCGGCGTCCTGAGGCCATGGGAGGAGGAGGAGGACCCCGGAGGTAGCCTGCCTGCTCTCGCCTCTGCCTCCTTGATGCAAGGAACCGTCTTAAGGGAATTTAGCGGCAGAGACCTTGACAGTCTCCACCAAACCTGTATGAATTGTGGGTTCACAGCTTGCAGCAGGTCTTGCAGGTCGGACAGAGGTAGGACCCTGATACTAAACTCAAGATCTTTGCTACAGCCTTGATCCCCATGTCCTGGAGCAATGAAAGAGCAGCAGAGGCACCAAACTGTAACCCACCACCAATGCAGCGGGAGTCAAAAAGACTTCTGGTCTGTGTGCCAGCCTCAAGGCTGTAGCCGAAGCCAGCTGCACAGAATTCCCCGGTACGTAGTGGAGAGTCACTGCTTGGCTCTAGGAAGGGGCTGCAGCAAACCCAGTGGCATCATCCAGACATCACTCACAAGCATGCAGGTACAAGCACGACGTAGAGGTAATTGCTCATTAAGGAAAATCCATACTCCCTAGTCTCCCCACATATAGGTGCCATTTCCCTGTCACACACTTTGAGGTGAAGGAACCAAGTGCCCAGCTCAGGAGAGCAGCTTGAAAGGGATGAGCTCCTTCAGGTGCCTTTCCCCCCTGAGGGCAAAGCAGCTCTGTGGGGACCCTCCAGACGGGAGCGTGGAGAGACGGGAAGACATCCCACCTGACGTGCCACGAGAGGGAACTGCAGCTTCGTAAAGAGAAGCACGCAGAGCCAGAGTGCCGCTTCCCCCAGACCTCATTCTCAGAGATTGCTGAACCACAGTGACTGCCTGTAACCCAAGCAGGCAGCAACTTAAAAGTTCAAGCACTGACACAAGAGAGTTCAACCTACTTTGTTAGTCTGACAGTTACAGGCAAATGAGAACGGGGACCGTAACGCCAACTGTAAGGCAACTTTTAAACGTGTGGTGTTTCCCATAGTCGTACAGCAATCACCAGGAATAACTTCTCTTAGCGTGTAATGACTGCTAAGTGACCCGCAAGACAAAAAGCCAGCACTGAGCAAGTCTGCTTTTTAAATGCAAGAGATCCAAACGAAGGCATGTGAAAGAAATACCTGCTACAAAAGCAGAGAGGGCTCCTCAAACCCTGCTGTGTGCATTCTGCTAACTGGACCGACCCGCACCCCAGAGCGCAGAGCGTTTAGGCAGGGTGCAATCCCACTGCGAGGAGGCTCCTGTCACACAGCAACTTCCCCTCTCTGCTGAGGTCAGCTTCTGATCCGGAACGGGTTCATCCTTCGCCCTGGTTTCTGAGGATTCACTGTTTTGCGATAGCATTAGATACGCCACTTCCAGTTTAACGCAATGGATTTCAGGCTGACCACAATCTGGTGCGCAGCTACTGGGAGCCAGTTCTTTCTCCAGGAGGGTTTAGGAGTAGCCCTTGGTGTTATGTTAGTTCCCGTCCTTGAGGAAGAGCAGAGTGAAAAAACAGATGCTGCCATAAGCACAAACCCAAAATGTGCTGAGCCACGCAGAATTGCAGCAGAAGTACTGGAGATAAGAGTAACGCCTACTGACCTGGCATTTCCAATAGTCAGCAGTGACCAGGAAACAACCGTTTTCCCCCAGTAGACCGGTTGTTGCCGAGTTTAGCCTGCAGAAACACCCCGCCAGCACCAGTGAGACTCTTGCTGTATCAGTTAGATGCAGTCCATGTATTATTGACCGGGTTACGGAGCTGCAAACAGGTTGAGTTCAGCTTAAGAGCACAGACCACTCAGATTTACCCTAAATATGACAGATTAGATGTAGGTCACCCCACAGTCAGGTTCTTGCACTTTGATTTCAGTTCGAGTAAGACAAATCTGTCACATGTGAGTCAGCTCCTAAGTGCTCTTGGGGCAGTGGGAGTTTGCCTGTGTACCGAACTATATAAATACCAAAAAAGAAACTAAAGAGTTGACCTTTGTTTACCCAAGTGAGTCTCAACTGACCAAAAGGCAAGTCACATTTTAATACCATTTCTAGGATTGATTCAGCACTGAATTAGGCCGACTTCCACAACTCAACTGCAAGTCAACTGCAAGCACAGCATGTCTGTCGGCAGGAAGCCTCCACAGAGGCTGCAGTGGCACCAGGAACCCACAAGTCACAGAAAATAAAGAGTTTGGTGCAAAAATCTGGAACAGAAGCACAACCAGCGTGGCAGATTGCACTGATTTATTCACCGCCCTCGCTGCAGCCGAGGAGCCCTCTGCTGCCAACGCCTCCACCACGTCTGGCTGCCACAGGGGAACGCCCAGCCGGTCAGAGAAGGTGCACAAGCAGTGCCAGTCCCCCAGCAGCACCGGCGATGAGTCAGGCCCTGTCTGCACAAGCGCACAGGGGCCAGCCACCCCGGGGACCATCTCAACGCATCGCTAGCAGCGGCAGCGCAGGACCAGCGGGGTCAGAGACGCCCCACCGCAAAGCTCTGGGTCCCTTTGCTCGCACGCAAGGCCGAGGCCAATCCTCCTCAACAAGGGCACTTTTCCCTTTAGTCGGAACTTCATGACGGTCTTCATAATACCTTGGGCAAATATTGACCGAGATCCAACAGACTGAAAATATTTGGTTTGCACCAGATGTGGTGCGTATGTATCTTTGAAACATTAGCTAAAAGAGTGATTTGGAAAAATAAAAATTCTAGGTGGAGGTGTTTACTTTGCGAGGTTGTTCGTGTAGCGCTCCGATCCCAAGAAGTGCGTGTGAAGGTTTTAACCACAGGAAGAAAGCCAGCTGTAAGTGCCGCAACGCACAGCAAAACTGCGTGCGCGCACGTGCGTTCCTGCATCTACAACTCGCCCACATGACAGCTGAAGGGCTGAGGATCACTGGTGAGTACGTTAACGAGCACATCCATTCCTGCTCTGAAGAGACCCAGAAAGGTCTGTCAGGTGAAGAAGAAATTACTGACCTTATCGCTGCAGTACAGGTCCTCCAAAGTGCTTGGCACCCAGTGCTGGGCCTGCTTTTTCCAAGAACTTGGGCCCCATTTCCCTGGCTCCCAGCTGACAGCAGCTTTTGGGAATGCTGACACTGCTCCAAGGGCAGGGAAGGGAACTGCCCCCTCCTCTCCCATTTCTCTTCCCCCAGCTTATTAGAAAGAGTTCTAGTAAAAAGCACATATCTAAGCAGAGAAACAGCTTTTGTCAGAAGGTTGCAAGCAACAGATAGGTAATTTGAGTGGCATAAGTTGCTACAGTTTTCAATTCTTAGGTCTCTCCCCGTCCCAAGTGTCAATTCCCCTGTGTGTCCACTCTCTCCTGCTAAAAATCATCACTCAGGTGCGGTTTGGTGTTTGCAGGGCTGGAGTTACGGGAAATGGAGGAGGGAGGGAAAGCAACATGGGACCTAGAGCAGAAGCACTTCAGCACCATTCGGTGAGCTATGGATATTCCTTTTGTCCAATAGTTTCATTCTGGGAGTCGATGGGCGTTCATTTTAGCGGCCTTTCAGAAGGAATAGGAGCATGGAAATAGGTTCTTTTCCATATCTACTAAATAAGCATAGGAGAAAAGAAAAAGCCTAGATTCGTGTTCAGTATATTCACAGGAAGAATCCTAGTGAAATATTTCTTTTTTGGACAACTTAGAGCCAAACTCAATAGGTAGACATTTGTACAGAACAGAATTATTGTTTGGGATTGTTGGACTGTACGTTTACAGCAATGCTCTTCGACCACCTCTCTTAAAACAACCCTCTCCGAGTCTGCAACACATCCCAGGCAGCACTTGAGAAGCACGAGAGTAACATTTTGTTGAGTCTTTTTCCACAAGTGAATCTCTTCATCAGATATAGAACACCTGACACCTGGGCCTCTCGTGCCCTCTGAACAGTCAACAGATATTGCCCAGAGCAACAAAAATGTGCAAGCCACACGCTGATCTGCATGTACACCTACCTCTAATGGACTGCCTCCCGAGCCCACTGGAAATTCAGGGGTGTCGGAGCTTTCCTGGTCATGAAAGACCACCACAGCCGCCAACCTATCCCTCCGGACAGCTTACCCACAGGCTCGCTGTGAATCCCTGCGGGAAGCTAACCCTGAAAGCTTTACTCGGACACTTAGCTTGCATTGAAATCAACTTGATAACACTGAGGAACTGCAGGAACATTGCACACCCCAAAAGGGGAGTGACAAATTGGTTTCAAAACGATGATCAGTTAAACCAGCGCTAGAAAAAGAGATTGAAACGTTGGCCATAAGTTTCCTTGAAAATATTCCCTTGTGCCACAAGTTTGCTACCAGAGGCCAAGACGCTTCACGGTAATACACCACTGGTCCAGGAACTAAGGTTATTTTAGAGGAGCCCCTAGAGAAACACTTTTCTATACTCATGGTAAGGTAGTTAAGCTCAGGCCACAGCAGCACAGCAGCACGCAGAGGCTCCTAACGCAGCTGTGAATCCAGAAAGGCTACTATGAGGTTTCCCCCTGCCAAGGAAACTCTTCAGAGATGTTGCAGGCAATATGCGTCATACCTGGAGGTTTCTGAGCCATCATCCCCACCAGCAATGCTTTGCACACACCCCACACCCTCCCCCACACTTAATTATTGATGGTCCAGCACGCTCTTAGCTCTGTGTGTCCAAGTGAGTTCAGCCTAGGTTTTCCTTCCTCAGGATCGCAGGGTGTATTTGAGTACTCCATCTCCCAAGTCATATTCAGGTCATGTTCCCCTTTCAAGGTGTTTGAGGCATTCCTGTGGAGGAATCAAATCGCTCCAGCACCGCCTCATGAATCCTTAGCCTGACCTTTTTGGCTACGGCCGCCCAGCACCTGGATGTGCCCGAGGCACTTGCTGCACACACATTTTCTCTCAAGTATTGTGGTGGAGTTTCCTCCACCTCTTTGTCAACCACTGTTACAACATACAACCGAGCGCCACTGTTAGCAAGATGTGCAATTACCCTATTTGAAATTTCTCTTTCAAGTTTACAGGACTGCAGACGCACACGGAGTCCCTAGCAGGTCTCTGTTGCCGTGGGTGGGTGAAGTTAAACACAACCTCCCCTCTGGTCCAAGGCTTTCTCATACTGATGGCATCTTCCCTACCCCTCCCTGCTCCTCAGCCCTGACCAGCCTTTACACAAAGGGGCATTTTAGTTTTTGTCCTGCAGAAGTGAATTTCAGTCGTCAGGGCGTCATATAAAGCTGTTAAGTCAGATTCTCAGTCACGTGAAGATGGCTTTGTAGGAAGCTAACAACAAAAAGGGTCTTTGAAAAGCTGTTTTACTGCCGGGTGAGGAATTAGGCCCATTTCACACTTATTTAAGTTGGCAAAACACTTTGTTATCCCGTGAAGAACATGAAACCTCCCAGAAGCATGGCTGGGGCACCTGTGGTGTCAACGCGATCGGAGATTATGCCACGTCCGCTGGCTACTGTGGGCCGTGGGGCTAAAAGGGGTACTTCAGCTCCTTTAGCCCACATACCCAATTTCAGTCACCACCCTTTATTCACAATAAACATAAGAGCACCCCTTTGGCGTAAAGGGGCTGAAATAATAGGAAACAGAGCACCCAAAACTGGCCAGATGCGTGGCCGGCCAGCAGCCGGGCTGCGCGGTCACAGCCCTGTCCGGGCCACGCACCGGCCTGGCTGGCAGCCCACGCGCCGGAGCCAGCTCGTAGCAAGGGCATCTGCTCTCGCATAGACGCGACCCTCTTCTCTCACAGGATGGGGGGGGGGTCAAGGAGAACGCAGGGCACCGAATCACCCCGCAGCAGTGGTGGAGAACAGGCACAGCAACACCTGCAGCCCAGCTAGGGGAAAGATAAGCAGCTTGTTGGGTAGGAAGCGAGGCCCGGTATTTGTTGGCTTCTACAGCATTCAGGAGAATAAAGCGCAGTGAAGCAAGGGGGTTTTGTTGTTGGAGATTTTTGCCTTTTTATCCCTCCTGCCCCTAGCAAAACAAAGCTCACCAGGCCTCCAGCACTGCCAGGCCGCTCTGGTCAAGAGGCAGTGGTACCACCATCAGAGACTTGGTTCACTCGCCGACACTTCTGCCCTCAGAGAGCTTCACTGATCATCAGCTGAATTCCCACCACACAGCTAACTAGGAGAGGGATCAGACAGAGGGCGATAACATTTACCTAGGAGACTCTCGCTACCAGCAACAACAGATGCCCTCACTGTACCACGTAGAATCATAGAATTGTTAAGGTTGGAAAAGACCTCTGAGGTCATCCAGTCCAACCATCAACCCAACACCTCCATGCCTACTAAACCATGTCCCGGAGTGCCACATCTACATGTTTTTTGAACCCCCCCAGGGATGGGGACTCCACCCCCTCCCTGGGCAGCCTGCTCCAATGCCTCACCACTCTTTCAGTCAAGATATTTTTCCTGATATCCAATCTAAACCTCCCCTAGCGCAACTTGAGGCCATTACCTCTCATCCTAAGGTGGTTATCTTGTCCTACATGCTACATGTCCAGTCGTGCTGCTTAATTGTAGCATTTCTCCTGACTTGGATCAACAGCAGCAGAACCCAACCCAGCCGGTGCGGTTGTTCTTTTGTGTTACTCTTTACTGTATGGGTTCCTTAGGATCCAACACACCTTCTGGGTCGAGAACCGTATCTCCTTATGCGTGCATTTTGCAGAGAGCTCCTTGGCTCTCTGGCCACTGCTGAGATCTAAAACACCAGCAAAGAGAATGAGGTCCTTAGCCTTGCCAGAGCATCAGTACAAAGGCTGCAGCAGTCTTCTCCATCATGCAGAGACCCACAGAAAAAAATTGCTCAAACATGAGATTTCAGCAACCGAACATGCAGAGGAACAAAACAGACATCCAAATGGCAAGTGGAAAGAGCCACAGTTAAAACCAAACCACAGCAGTCTCAAAAGAGAGAAGTAACAGTCGAATATCTCCCCCTCTGAAATTATTTGGTGCCTAGCAGTTTGAGGCACTTCACACTTAAGCAGGCATGTGATCCTCTGTGTCCCCACGTGTGGCTGGAGTCCCACTGTCAGCGGCGCGAAAGGCTTCAGTCAGAGGTATTTAGAAGTTAGGGAAGGGCGAGAGAGGACAAGAGCTCACCCCACTTGCATAAAACCCCTTCCTCCCATAAATGCAACTGCTCTTTTCCATCCCTGCAAGGGTCTGTGACGCAACTGGGGCTGGGGAAACCGGGACGGAAGCGCCCGCTGGAACATCGCCCCCCTCGCCTGGGATGAAGGGAGAGGTGGCAAACGGCCTCGCCACCTCGACTGGCCACAGAAATCAGTCCAGAGATTGCCAAACCCCTGTAGGAAACAACGGCAGCGAGCCCTGCCAGAGCCAGGCCTGGCTTGACAACAGGCAGGGAGGGAGCGAGGCTACCCGGCTCCCGGAGCAGCACAGCTCACAAGCAGAACGCCTCAGCTGTGGTGGAAATATCACACAGGAAGGAGACTCTTCTCGACTGCCATTAACGTTAATTTAAGCTACTGAAAATACACATAATTCCAAAACCGACTGACAGCAGATACGCAGAGTATGCGGCGGAGCTCAGCAAAGGTCAGGCCCCTGCAGCGCAAAGCCCAGCGCGAGCGCACGGGAAGGCCCAGCTCTGCGCCCCTCAGAGCTCGAGGCGCCAGCGCCCTGACTCACGCCTGCTATTACTCAGTGCGAGCAAGAGCATCCCGGTCCAGCGGGTCCGAGCTACCCGGCTGCTGGACGTGCAATACAAGGGGCGTCTACGTCTGCAACCGTCGCCCCTGCGGCGGCTCGAAGAGCCGGAACAGCTGCACAAAGAGGATCAAGTCCATTTTTCACCTGTTCCCTTTTGGGGAGCTGGTCTCTCGCCCTCCTGTCCGTGTTGCTGTGTTTCAGAGAGGCAAAAGGCAACGGCAGAGGCAGAGCTGACAGTTTGTGAAATTGGGAAGTCAGTAGGTTTAACAGATAACTAAGATCTGTTGGCTTAAATCAGGGTAAATTAGTCGCTGGAAGCAGCTGATGCAAGCAATTTAGACCAAGTAAATGCCTAATCTCTTCTGGCTGATCACTTAATGAACTACAATTAATTTGTTGTGGCTCTTCAGTACAATACTTAAACTTCCCTACATGGAACACTGAAAACATCTATTTTGCCTCTTTTCTTGGCAGATGAGTGTACTCTTTTGAGCTCCATGAGTTCAGCTTCCCGTCTCTCGCACCGATACCTCATTTTCCCCTTTGAACTTGCCCGTTGAGTCTAGCGGTGAGTTTTGGGAATGTATTATTCATAGGGAAGAGGGGGTTAAAAAAAAAAAGAAAGTGTAAAACATAAGTGGATATCTCACCTTGAACTGTCGATCACCTCAGAGGATTACAATTTCCCTTTAACGCCAGCTGGCCAGATCACAGTAGATAAATCAATGGACTATATCGGCCATTTTAAACGCATGCCGTGCTGCGCTCCTGCCAGTGCCCTTGGCTGACCAGCCACCTCCGTCCCCGCGCGCGCCAAGGAGGGAGCCGGCAGGACGAGCCAGCGGCCGAGGTGCCTTCTGGGCTGCTTGAGCGGAGGAGTCTGGCATTGCCGCCGCGGCAAGCTGGGCCTCGGCGAGCTGGGGGGGTGCTCCCCACGCACGGTTGTACCCAGCTGGCTGGGAGATCACACACCTGTCAGAAAGTTGGCTGGATGGTAGTTAAAAGAAGGAAATAATTTCATGAGCTGTCACATCATTTTCTTTCTAGGCTCGTCTTATTCAGTATTTTTTTGTAGCGTCGTCTCTTACCAAAAAAAACCCCAAACACCCAGATGAGAAGCAGCATGTTGGAACGAGCACACGAGAGTGCTTTGCTTTCATCTTACTGGAATGAGTTATCACAGGCTCCAGGTTAATCCGTTAGGCAACATTATTCTAACAAGGTGTGGCCAGCATTTTTATGACGTATGAAACATTTGCTTCCAGATTTATGTGCTCCCTCTATTTATAATCCATATGTTACGTATATTACAAGCTGGTGTGATAAAGACAGCAAAAATTTTCTGAGACTCGTGTGTTGGGTTTGGGTT
>VZTL01027827.1:1352-19743 GCA_013400535.1 Scopus umbretta | reverse complement strand
TTCCCCCCCCCCCCCCCCCCCCGCCATTTGTTTTCTCTGCAGGCTATAGTCCTACCCAAAATACTTCTGTCTGTTAGAAAGCCATCCTCTTGTACTGGCAGTTCCTAAACACAGCAGCTAGTTGTCCAACAACTTAACCAACAATGTAGGACAAGAAAGAGAGAAAAACACTGTTTAAGAAGACAGCACAGTGCCCAATGAGGCTGACAGCAGGAATACTGCTAACCCAGTTATTTTTAATTTTGTCAAAATTAAACAAGATGCTTTATTTTACAGTGTATTTGTAAAAAAGCAAAACATGGGTTTAATTTTTTTTTTTTAACCTACCATTTGAGGCATTGTTCTGACATACACCAAAGCAGATAGCTAGACTGCAGTGGAAAACCAAGAAAATCCTGTGTGATCTCAGCTGTGTATACAAAGGCCTTAAAAACTGGAAGTAGGGTTTTTAAGCATGCTTGGCTTAAGGTACTCAACATCAGTCAAGTGGAGATATTCATGTGTCACTCCAGTTCACACCATGCATATATTACTGTAACACTTCATAACAAAATTACAAGACACACATGTTCTTGGGACAGCCCAGTTTTAGAAGGCACTACAAAAGTCTGAGAAAACTGAGAAGCTGAAAAAAACATAGAATAAGGAAAAGCTAATGTAAGAGTTCATCACTATTTTTCTTCTGAAGCATGGAGGATTCAGGCATGCTGTTATAGATTCAGGCATACTGTTCTTGCAGAGGCATACAGTGATACACATTTTAAACAGAAAAGCAAGTAAGTTGCCACTGCTATTTTATACTATTAAATGTCAACTTTTTCACTTCTTAAAAACAGTATTTAATATCTCATTTGGAGAAACTTCCAACCATTTCAGAACATGTGCCTTTCCCCAAAGACAAGAGGTGCTGGATTTGCTGAGGACCAAATTTCTGTTAAGTACTCTTAGTTTCAAAACAGATGAGGACTGAATGCATCTTGAACACTGAAAAACTAGTCACACATGTCAATTAAAGGGAATAAGACAAAAATTTTGCATACCATTCCAAGAACAATTTTTATTTAAAAAAAAAGTTTCATCTAGTAGACAATACCCATTTAACAACGTATTAGGTGTTACTAGAAAGGGACATGTTTAAACCATTCTTCAAGCAAATTTCTTTAATTACACTAAAGTCACCTTAAACATTTCCCCTGCACCTCCCACTCCCCCAGTCCTTATGGTCATCAAATACATAATGTGTCATTTGGGGATACTTAAAATACCAGAGTCAATAACAGCTCTTATTTAATATTTAATGCTTGGACTCTTCTTAGGGGGTGGGAGAAAATATGGTTACATTACATGTTTTAAGTTTACAGTACTTAAGAATGCAAAATCAAAACCTACCATAGTATCATAGGTTGTTGTATTTATCAAGCCTTCAAATGATACTAGCCTTAAAAATATCATAAACTGATCCATATTGAGCAAGGTTAAAGTGAAGACCAGACACTCACTTCTGCAGGCACTGCAGCTCTGAAGGCAGGTCGCAACCTACATAAACTCTATTCATTAAACTGTATTCTAACAGTGCACAAAAACAGGGATCCTGCAAGAGAGGATTAATGTTTAATTTAAATCACGCTGCTTTGCGAAGTGACTTTTTAAACAAATTAACATGGCACATTAATGCAGGAGATTTAATAGGACCTTTGCCAAAAACAGAACTCTACAAACGGTGCAAGTGTGGTATAACTGGGAGGAAGATACCTACTGCTGCTATAAGTTACATTTGTTGCATGTAGGTATGGCGGGACTAAACTTCCATTGCTGGAATACTGCTTTTCTTCTTATCCGGAAAGTCAGACATAACATCTTATTGGACAGTAAGAAAAGCTCACCTTACTCCTATGGAAGGACCATGCATGGGTTCAAAAGGAGACCACCTCCCTGGCAGGCTGTTAAATTAATTGGGAACAACCACTTCTACCACCCTCCATTTAAAAAGTGAAGTAACTGCATTTTGTGAAGAATCTGATTGCATAAGGTTAACCAGAACACGCTTCCTGGACTTGCAGGCTGCTGAAGAACTTCAGCATTGAGGTTCTGACCTCTTCTAAAGAGAAAAAGGAGGTAGGAGCCTGTATGCACAGATCAGCATTACAATTTCCATTGTGCTTGGAAGGCTACTGGGTGGTTGCCTGAACTGTCCATACTTATAGGAACCTGTGGACTTCAGATATTCCCAAATGCTAGATAGAGGACAGCGTACCAATTCTTATCATAATCTGATGTTCCCTCATATCAGATTGACCCCCCCCAATCATTCATTTACTGTGGCAAATACCACATGCAATTCAAAGATATAAAAATAAAACTTACTTTCACAAGAACATGAGGATTTCCCACAACAATCAGCAAAGCTTTTGCTCTAGTAATTGCTACATTAAATCTCCTTGGGTTAGAAAGAAAGCCCAAACAGTATTTGTCGTCACCACATAAGTCTTCATGAGATCGCACCTAAAATTAATTATGGATAATTTTAGAAATAGAATAGTCAGAAAGCAACTTATCTAGCCATTGTGTAACTTCAACATGATATTTGCTTACTGCAGCAATCTACAGCTCAGTGTCAGCAATGCACAAGTTAGCTTCATAATCCAAATTTCAGCTAGCTAGCCACTTCCCACCATTGGCTTTCCCACAGAAGGTCTATTCCCCAACAGGCTAATGCAACTTCTGCAATTTCAAGAGAATGGTGTACTAGTTTTATTTTAGCATCAGGACTATCCACTGTAATTTGACACGCAAGATACCAAAACTGCATCCTAAAAACCAGTGATGTTATCTTCTCAGCAGAAGAAATGCTAGAGCTGCTGGTATTCTAATTCCTACAGTTGAATGACAATTCACAGAGTGCCTTTCTGCAGGCCTTCTTCAGTAGTGTCGTCAGTGCACTTTGACTTAGCTCAGAAAAAACCACCAAAGCACCTAGGGTGCTGTAACTATCGCTCATTAAATCTTCACTTCTATCTATTTCATCTGTATTTGAACCCATCTTTGAAAAAGGAAATTTTCATGACCTAAATAATGAGTTCTTATAAATAGGAGCATAGTACATACCTAGAACTACTTTAAGAGAGATACAATGCTGGACTGAAAAGCTATTGCTATGATGCAGAACAAAGAAAGTAAGCATAGTACCATTGCACTTGGGAGAAAAACAAGCAAGAAAATCCCACAAACTCTTCCCCCAAGCCACAAAAGAACGCCCAGAAAACAACTGTTCCTCCACCCCCACCGTTCACACCCTGCTTTCTAGTGCTTTGTAAGTTTACATAGCTGTTTTTTTCTCCTCTCCTGGAAATCCTGTTAGAAGTCATCCAGTAGCGGTCGTATCTTCAGTTACACGTTCCTGGTCTATACTTCCTCCTTTTATTAGTTTGCCTTAATGCTATTACTCACACTTGTACATGCTCTGCCTGTACTGTACATTCTTGAACAGGCCTGCAGGATTGCAGGTCACAAGCACCTCAGGGACTCCCCACTGCAAACACTTAGATCTTTTACTTTACTTGGAGACTTACTGCACCAAAACCACACTACCATTTGGAAAAAAAGCAAGCATATTCAGACTTTTTCTGTGTTCTGAATTTCACACTGCAGAAATATAGCTATAACTGAATCAAGGAGGTGATGTACTGTTAAAGTGATGGCCTGTGACTAGTGTACCGCTGAAGCAGAAACATGGCATGCATTGTTTTTTTCCCCCTGGACCCTTTCTTCAAGGCATTTGATAGCTTCAGATTCAAAAAGCTAGCACCTAGAAAAGACCTTTACCAACATTCATCTAGTACAACCAGCACAGCACTTGAAGTGCACCATCAAGACGACCATGAAAGACTTATCAAGTGCTCCCCTACCAATGCAAAATAAATAAATTGTGATACAGGGTATTCAGCTTCTAGGCACAGTCAACATTGGTGTCTCAGAAGTCATCAGCTGTATACCATTAAGTGATGATTCTCAAACTGAAGGTGAAAAAGAATGTAAGAACCTACATCAGATTTTATAAGTCAAATTGCAATTATTTTTTAATACCGTGATTTATACTGTTGTGTCTCCAATATTTACAATGCATCCAGTTTCCATTCTCCCTAGGCACCATTAGGTGAAAGGTACATTATCCACATGAAACTAAAATAAATTCAGCACAAGTATCTACATAGATTTAAGGTTTACCTCAAAATCACAGATGTACTGTTTCATGCACTTAAAAATAAGCTCTGTTTTCAAATACTGTGACAGACTGACAAAAATACAGCTTTTACATTTTTGTTTTTTACTTGTAAAAGCCCTATATCAAAAAGGAAACACAGAGAATTAGACACACACACAAACTCTCCACAGGACCACAAGAAATATACATACTGTTGATAAGACGATAACCATGTACTCCTGCCCTTGAAACTCTTCTACTGTGCCAATTTTAATATCTGACAGATCGATACTTCTCAGAAGAAATCTAATTTTTTCCACCTACAAAAAAAAAGCGTTTGAAGGAATTTATTATTATATTTGAGAGTGGATTACTTCAAAACTGAAACCATACTACATATGTGATTTAACACAGAGATATCACAGGGAATGCCTATGTCAAGCTTAGCCATCATCCACTAGTAAGGTTTTAAAATAAACCAGTAACTTTTCCTGAGAAGTATCACACTTATTACACAGCTTAGAAGGTGAAGTACTCACTACCATCAGAAATCAACAGATTTTTAATAATACAGACTGTAATGAGAAGAACAACTTAGGTCCATAAACCCTCTCCTTCCAAGGTGCATTATATCTAAAACCATGCTTACCACAGGTGTGGTAGGGCAAGCAGCTTCCCCCAGCCCTTCCAGAAGGCTGCAGAGATTCCACCTTTGCTTGCCAGCTGCATCATGCAGAGTGAAAGACAGAGGTGAGATGTGACCTTAAGTACAACCCCCCGAAAAGAGAAAGAAAAGGAGTCTCACACACTGGAATGCCAGTATGTGTGGGATCACTGTGTTACCATCTGCTAAAAGCTGCTTGGAGACTGTAAGTGCTCCAAGAAATTTAACAAAAAAAATCATGCCAGGCTAAGCTGAGGATTACAGTCAGTAACTGCTTTCTGATCAGCGTTCCTGCACTACAAAGTGGCTTTCTTGAAGTGGACATTACTATTGTATGTCTTGCATCATAGGCAGATGAACATAACCATATTAAATGACATGAAACGTTTTAGGGAGTATAAAAGGATCAGCCACATCAATGCTATACATAAATATTTGAAAAATAAATAGTAACTGTAAACACGGGCTGGTGCATACACCTGACCAGTAGGATCAGTACAGGCAGAGCTCTAATTTGCAAGTGAGATTTCTTCAAAAGGGGCCGCTCTTTTCCACACACCTCACACTGTTTTCCCCAACCCATGCATGCAAAGCCATGAATACAGAGATGTGAGCACCAAGAAAAACAATATGCACACTGTCCAGAGCATCCTCTGGAAATGAAAGATTTAATCTTCTTTTTAAAATGAAAGCAGGCATCACATACTTAACAGACTTGAATAAAGTAGTTTTAAAAATAAAGCACAGCATCTGAAGTTGACGTTCAGCATTCTCTACCAGCTTAAATAGCACCACAAACTTCAAGTCTGACTACAGGACAGCTAAGTCCCAATTCCTCTAGTTTCCTCAAAGCCATAACAAGCTGACATGCCACCGACTTCACTACATTTCCCTTTTGTTTCACTCCTCCGTCCAGGGAGTGACAGAATCAGATTGCTGTTCCAGCTGTTGGATAATAAATTCTTGATTTGTACTCTTTACACCCAATAACTGAAAAATCTCCTTCTGTCTCCAAAACTGCAAGCAGATCTCTCCTTAATAAATGCCTGATTTTTTAAGACAAAAACAAGTAGAATGCCATTGCTGCTGTCTTTCTCTAGGTTTAGATGTCAATGGAAACATCATTAATAATTGATAATACACTATGTAACATGACACACAGCAGTGAAGTTTTGAAATATGCCTCCCTGCTTTAACAAACCATAGCCACGATGTAAAACCACAAGATGGAATACAGCAACTTTGAAGTTCTTAGACATCAGTTATACCTGTTTACGATATGGTGTAATCACTCCAATATCAGTAACTGACACTGCAGCGTTTTCATTTTTAGCAAGGTGGCAACAGTACTGCATTACTTGAACCGCTTCAGTCGGATTAAACCATGAAGGACTGTGACCTTCACGTGTTTCACTGCCCTGTATTAGGGGAAAGGAAACAAGGTTATGAAGACCGGGTGCAGAAGTGACTACGTATTTATGAAATTTGACTTATTATTAAACATCCTAAATGCAAAAAAAAGTGGTGTAACGTTATATACAATTTCTCTTCTTCACTATACACCCTTTCCAATGAACAAGTATCACCTAACTTTTAATATTTTTTTTAAGCTGGAGAATTTATATGACAACAGTACTTTAAGCATGCAACAGAGGAATGAAATCTCAACTCAGAATAACATGTGTTAGCAAGTTGGTATCTTGCTTTTGTGCGAAGAATTCAAACCCAAGCCTCTCCAAGCATTGGATATTACCACTTTTTACTAACTTCTTGGAAGACTAAAGAAAAACTTTTTTCCCAAAGTACTATTTTTTCCCCTTGCCTACTTAAGCCTTAATAATCCTCTAGTTTTAGAGGCTTGTATTCATTCTGATGCAACAAACTCTCATCAAAAGCAATCTAAAGGTAGCTGACTGTAGCTCCATCTTGGTCAATCTGCTACAAATTTACATTTGTATTTAAATGTCTCCACAATACACTTCAACGTGCAGCTGCCCAAGTTCTTAGCATTTGACTTCAGTAGTTGTTTCTAAAACCAGATGATCAGGAAGTCACATTACTTGCAAAAGAAAGTTTATTATTTTTTTCATATCCTTTCTAGAATTCATTATAAATAAAACCCATCTACAATATCAGCAAACTTCTGTCAGGCCTCCTTATTCATACTTTCACTACACGAACATTTTACATACCCTTATTCCATGAAAAATTAATGGAAATCCCTTCCTGGGCAACTTTACCCAATGCAACAAAGAAGTTACTACTGAAGTGTCTGCACAAGCTTCTAGCTCCTTATGATAAAACAATTTAGACGGCAAGGCAAGCAATGCAGAATGTGACCTGTAGTTCTTTACTAGTTTTGTGATCTGCAAAGACAAAAAAAAAATCCATAACTGAAACAGGTAATTACCCAGACTTCACAGTACACAGCTCCCAAGCAGATACTACCTTACCATCTGCTAGCTTTTAGCTTGTCTAAAGCTGCCAAAGAACTGTACTAAAGGCAAAAACTGCAAGTTTAATCTTCTATAAGTAAATACTAAATAAAAGCAGTTTTTTGAGGGACCATCTCTTCCCCCCAAAGGAAAAAACAAACAAAAAAGAACTGAATGTATGCAACAGATGAATTAGTCATTCTCCAGTTTCTTAAAAAAAGAGAATGTGCCTATAGATCAAATGTTTGAAGACAGTCAGATTCTTTTCATCAGGTTTCCATGGATGTAACCCATTCTTTTTTGAGGAAGTCCTGTCAGGCAGAAAGGGAGCATGAGAACAGCTGATGGAAGTTGGCCTTAGAAACCAAAAATGTATTTGTCTTTAAATGAAAGAATGGCCTTAAGGAAGCATTCCAGTCAGTAATAAACAGCTCAAAAAAAAATACATCCTGTGAAGAGACTAACATATGATACTCAAGTCCAATGGTATTCTTAAAGCCCTCACACCTCCTGCTCTCTTATTATGCCAACTCTCCTTAAGCGTTGTATAAGGAACACATCAATGAAAGTTTGCCGTAACAGATTTTAGAAGGAAGCATGACACATTTTTCAGTAGGCTGAACTCAACCTAAAGCCTAGGGCCAAGCACCGCTTTTCCCCTTACATCTGCTATCAGATGTCCTCCCTCCTCATGGTCATCTAGTCATCTTTTGCTCTCAGTTTAATTCTTCGAAGTACATTACCATAAGAATGGGAAAGCATCTTAGTAAGTTTAACTTTAGCCCTGTATTTCAGATTTGGGCAATAATTTAAATCAGCTGAAACATCTGTGCTCATTTCTATACTATGCTACCTCCACCACTTAACACGACTTTAGGTACTTCATCACACAAGAGTTTTCTTAAGCTATCCTTCAGAGGAAGGTGTGATAAAGAAACAAGAACAGTTTCTTTTTTCCCCTTCCTGAAACATGATGTTTGCAAAATTAATCTTCATGTTTAAAGAGGAGGCTTTGTTTGTCTTGTTATGTTTAAAAGTAGAAGTTGTACTTATTCATTTGTGGAAAACTAAGTTATGAAGTTATGGTGAACGTGGACAATGGAGATGGAAGGGAATTTTAAGCCATTAGTTAGAATTCTGCTTCGCGCACTGTATTTGACTTATTCTTCTTAAGAACAGAGAACACCTTCAAAGAAGGGTTTTAACATGCTGGAGGGCTCAGCATCCTTGCTATTCAGAGTATATATTCAAAATAATCAAGCTTTCCTAGAGAACTAATGCTCAAGCTAGATTTATCACTAAGCATCAGGGAGCAAAAAGGTGGTAAGGAAACAGCAGGAACCACAGTTTCTGCTTTTTTGATTTAGATGAAGAAAATTGTAGTTTTACTCACCAACAAAGGATTATATGCTCCACAGGCATTAAAAGCATCCTCATCTCTCAGATATAGCTCTCTTGATGTCAGTCTTTCCAGCAAGGACATATTTAATCCAAAACTCAGTGCAATATTAGATTTTATTACTGGTCCTAACTGCTTTGGATCTCCAACAAGAATTATCTGAATATGCAATTAAAAAATACATCTTGCATTAAAACAGTTATTAAAAATGTAGTTTCAATAACAACATACACATTGTGAATTCAAAGGTGAATTTATATCAAGTATTCTACTTTCCTCCAAACATCTAATCTGTTCGCAAAGAAGGGTTAGGCCCAAGACAGAAGTACATTGTTGCCTTAAACTAAGAAAGCATTTTTTATTTTGACATCTTCCACACACTGAATCCTGTCCTACCAGCATAGACTTGTTTTAGATGTAAAACAACTCGTTTAAAGTGTGGGAAATGGATACTGTGCATGAATAAGATTTATTACAAGTACTCAGAATTCCATACTTATTACCAGGAAATGGCTGCTTGCATTCTACCATTCACAAAAATAAGAACAGTAAACCAAAGCTTTTTTCCTTTCAGTAAATGATGCTAAAAGAACTACCTGTCCATTCGCTTCTGAAATCAACCCAATAGGAATCAGGCTCTCTGGTTCACTTGCTTGCCCTGCCTCATCCAGAATGACATGAGTGAAGTGTCCAAGCCTAGAATTAAATAACATTAACCCAAACCGGGGCTGTTTTCAGATTAGTGCATTCTGCCACCCTGTGGTTGACCTAAGCAATTCTGTTAACTTCCTTGTCAAGTGTGCCAAGCAACTCCACACAGACAGAGCAAAGATGGAGATTTTTCAGCAATGAATATAGTAAAAAAACAACCCAGTAACTTTAATTTGTCATCTTTGATTTCGCTTACATACTCCAATACACACAACCACTGGTAATCTTAATTAAAGCACTTTTTATACTAAGGTTAAGACACTTGGAAGAGCTTTCCTTGCTCTTAATTTCCTTCAGCTATTTAATTAGAACAATGCACTTGGTGTAGCAAAGACAATCCCCAGGCTTTGTTTCTACCGAACAACTCAAGCCAGTTAGGCTTCAGAGTGATTTTAACTTTCTAAAAGGACAAAATCAGAGGAATCTTTAGTTAACAGCACTTGACATGGTGGTTGTTTACAGGTAGTAAAGGTGACTTGATAAAAACCAAACACGTTATCGTTTTTAGTGTGACAATCATTTTGCCTCAAAATGATTGTCAACAGCAATATAATTTCCAAGGCTCCCACCTGTAGTGGAGGAAGAGTTATTGTGTCAAAAGTTTTTAACATTATTCAAGATAATTCTTAAAATCGCCACGGAGGAAGTCTCTGCTAAAACATTACTAAAACCAAGTGGTTTGCTAGGAAGACAATTTCAAAAGAGGCACATGCAGTAAGCTGTATTAAAACAGCTCAAGTTACAGTACAGAGGGTATCTAAAAGCTCCGGGTTTTGTAGCATCCAGCTATCTCAGGGATATTCCTATTTAAAGTACTCTACCGTATTTCTGTTTGATAAAACATTCCCGCACTGCTGCATGTGGTAATTATTATCCTGAACCATGATGCTTTCTGAATATCATCACCATCTGTGCAGTAAGGTTTTACCATGTCATCAATTTGCTGCAGAAGCAAAAAGGTATTTTGTAAAACAAAGTGCTGCTCTAAAACAAAAGGTTTTAATTTGAATAAAAAAAGCCCACTGCAAACTATTTTAGAAGCTGAGCAAAACAGATTTAGACCCAGTCAAACACCGAAATGAATTCTTCATTAATTTGCCTAAACAAAGTAGTACATATGCACAACATCTGTGTTTTATTTATTGTAAGGATCAAAACTGAACATAGGGATGTATCATATACATACGCATATATACACATATTTATATAAATATATATAAAATGCACACACAACGCATGTGTACTGTATAAGGAAGACAATCCTACTTGCTTACTTTTCTGTGTAAGTAGTTTGAATTTGAAGACAAAGGCTTGACTTCAGTAACAGATTTTAGGATTGCTTTGTAAGTCAAAGCATCTGACCACTTTAAAAATCCCACCAGTATTGTAGGTGCTGCCTCGGGAGTTAAGCACCGCAGGAAGCAGGTTAAGAGTCTATGCTCATACAATCAAATTAAGGACTATGATCAACATTTTCCAGTTAATCTCCTGGAAAAGATGACATAATATGTTTGTACTTTGGATCCTAAACAAGCCTAACCAGCTAATAACCACTGACAGTTACATTACTAAATCAGTATTTTAAGACCAAAATATTAAAATGAAAATATTAACTGGTAGATATCAATAATATTTACCTCTGCTGACCTGAAGCTAGCATTAACTCGGACCATAGCTCCTGGTTTTAACAGATTGCTTTGATGCAGCCGCAAGCAAATCAGATCTGTTGCAGCGTTTGATGGCGCACAAACCAAAATTCGACTATCTGGTAGAGTATAATGTATCTACATTAAAGATGATAGACATTAAAAAAAAGGTCATTTAGAGAAGTAGCAACAGCTCAAACCTGCCCATTTTATTTCACTGAATACAGAATCCGGAAGAGTTTTGCATACACGTGATTTTCATCCACCCTTTTGCAGTTCAAGAGTACTAGTCTTGACAGTCGTGACTAAGTACTTTCCACCTGAATGTACAGACAGGAGAATTAATTCATGGTTATCATATTAATGTATACCTGTGTTTCATGAATGTATTATGCACTACTGGGATCACAAGTTAGATACTGTTCACTAAAGCTTTAAACAAAGACACGAAGACTTGAAAGTGAGCCATTCAGGAATTCTGTTAATCCATATCAAGATCTTTCTTCTTTCACGGAGCTATAGAAAATTATCTTAAAAAGAGTATTTTGAAAACTCCATGGGAAAAAAAATGACAGTACTTACAGAATTACTGTAAGTGTTCCAACACTGAAAAGATTAGAGCTGACTGATTTGTCATCCACCATTACCTGTAAAATAGCTTCAATTACTGTTAATGTTTTTCCAGTTCCTGGTGGTCCAAAGAGAACATAAGGTGTTGGACGACATTCACCACTCAATATCATTTTCACTGCCAGTTTCTGTTGATCATTCAGCATAGGATTGAAAAATTCACCAGCCCTCTGTTTAACTGTCACAGTTTCACCAACTACAATCAAGATAAGCATATATTGAAACTCCACCTTAACATTTTTAATGTACATAGATTAAAGCAATTCCAATTCACGTTATGCTTCAAAAAATTTTTCATTTTCCTTATGTGGTAACAACTAATGACTTTTTCAAAAATTCTGATTTCATACAATAGCATATAGAAAATAAGTCATTAATATTTCAGAAATGTATTGGATCTTTAAGAAAACTGAACGTCAGAAAAGGACTATGATTACGTAACCCAACAATCTGTAAAAACTCTATTCAGTAACTTTAGCATCAAGCTCACTTTTTTGTTCTACAATAGCAAAATTTCAGTAACTTTCAGGGATAGTACCAGTACTAGATGACCAGTAGTAAGTCATGACTACTGAACATTTTTTCTTAACCCTGTCTGAATTAGTCTAGCTTTAGCTTTCCACAGCAGAATCTTATTAACCTTTGGACAGAAGTGCATTCTAGATAATCCATTCCATATTTCTTTAGGCATCCTATTGCTACAAGGTTATAAAATCACCTTCTTTGGCAATTCAGTACACTGATATTTAAAATCAAACTTTCCAGAAAAGTATAGAAATGACCTGGGCTTTCCAAAAAATTTTTTTAAAGTTTTAGCATCTTTGCCAAAGTAGCTATCCCAAGGATATCCCAAAAATTTTCCAGTAAATGACTGGGAAATGATAACTGAGTACAATGATAATGAGTACAAAATATATCAGTAGATGTTTGCTGCCTCCTCCGTGGAAGTGTTCAAGGCCAGGTCGGATTGGGCTTTGAGCAACCTGATTAGTGGAAGGTATCCTTGCCTATGGAATGGGAAGGGGGTGCGGGTGTGCGTGTGTATGATCTTTAAGGTCCCTTCCAATCCGAACCATTCTATGATTCTAAGAACTGGAGACGTTTAAGTAAGCGTCAGAAAAAGTCCAAGGAGACTTTCTGCTAGTACTGTTCTGGAATTTATCTTTAAAAGACAAAGCACAAGGACATCTAACAGGTATCTTACTCAGCCCTGGTTTACTAAAGTGATTGAAATCCTGAACTATCTATACTTGAATATAAAGTATTAAAGTATACCAAGTTGGCTTGTTTGTGTAGCTACTCTCATCACATCTGTTACGTTCATCTCCCTTGATGCCACGCATTTTGCCTGTTTGTTCTGCAGCTTTTTGACCTGAAAACAGCAAGTAAAAATAAATGCATTTATAACCTTAAAATGACAGGCAACTATCTTTAACACTTTTGAAGTTGCTAGATTTTAATTTTTCTTATTAAATAGCATTATCACATTAAATAGAATATTTACTGTGATAACAGAAAGACAGAGTAGTAGAAGGTGAAGCTAGGAATTCCCACCTTGAATTTAAGATTTCTAAAAGTTTGGCTTATGTTAACATTAAACATTTATTTCACAAATACTTTGTGGGGTCAGATTTTCAAGCCATGGCTGAATAATTAATTTCCTTCCACAAAAGCTAACATTCACATTCCATACCACTAAGCAAGATGATACCTCTTTCAGATTGCAGCATGGGGGAAAACCTGACCCTGGAACCAGGGAAGATTATGGAGAGGTTCATCTTGAGTGCGCTCAATGGGCATGTACAGGTCAGCCAGTCAGCATGGGTTCATGAAAGGCAGGTCCTGCTTGACCAACCTGATCTCCTTCTATGACCAGGTGCCTCACCTAGTGGACATGGGCAAAGCTGTGGATGTTATGTACCTGGACTTTAGCAAGGCCTTTGACACTGTCTCCCACAGCATTCTCCTGGAGAAGCTGGCGGCTCATGGTGTGGACAGGTGTACCCTTCGCTGGGTTAGAAACTGGCTGGATGGTGGTGCCAAGAGAGGGGTGGTGAATGGAATTCAATCCAGCAGGCGGCCANCTGGAGAGCAAGCCTTATGAGGAGCGGCTGAGGGAACTGGGGCTGTTTAGTTTGGAGAAGAGGAGGCTGAGGGGAGACCTTATCACTCTCTACAGCTTCCTGAAAGGAAGGTGTAGTGAGGAGGGTGTTGGCCTCTTTGCCCGAGCAACCAGCAATAGGATGAGAGGTAATGGCCTCAAGTTCGGCCAGGGGAGGTTTAGATTGGATATTAGGAAAAATGTCTTTACTGCAAGAGTGGTGAGGCATTGGAAAAGGCTGCCCAGGGAGGTGGTGGAGTCTTCATCCCTGGAGGTGTTTAAAAAATGTGTGGATGTGGCACTTCAGGACACAGTTTAGTAGACATGGTGGTGTGGGGTTGATGATTGGACTAGATGATCTCAGAGGTCTTTTCCAACCTTAATGATTCTATTACATTCTAAAACTGCTTGTAGGAAATGTGGCATTTGCAAGGTTGTGGACCAGATGCCTCAATCATTTTAATACTGATCCTAATTGAGTGAAGTGATGAGTGTTAGAGGTTGATTACTCCTCCTCATACAGGACACAGGTATCATCCAGATGTTTGCTGCTTTCCCAGAGCCACAATACCATGGCAAGACTGCAAGGCTCATCTAGTCCTTCTGACTACTCCCTGTGCTGCTTATCCACATGGGTACTAGTGACACCTTGAATAGATCAAGGGGAAGATCATGTAGCTCTGGGGTAAGCAAGAGCAGTCCAGGTGATGTTCTCCACCATCCTTCTAGTCAAACAGAAAGGCCCCAGTAGAAGCAGGCATCTCTTAGAACAATAACTAGCTGTTCTGTTCTTACCAGCGTGGCTCTGGGTCTATGTGCAGGAGTTCCTTGACTGCACATTAAGTGCAAAACCAGAGACGCATCCTAGTTGTTACCATGGGAGGATGGAACAGCAGCAATATCATCACATGGTTTGTAACAAATCCCTACCGGAAGGAAGGCAACATGGATGAGACTTCTGACAGACAACTGGCATCAGTATCCTGATCACAGGTTGTACAGATTCCTGGATCTTTCAATCATTCACACACCTGTTGCAGTTCACTCAGGAAATGTCCAGAATTTCTGAGTTAGTGACAGCTGCCTAACATAAATGGCTGTTATTAGAAATAATACTCTACTAGACTCGCTGCTTGTATACAGGAAAGAGCATGTGTCCACATACCAGCCTTTGTTGCAGAGACTGAAAGATTGAAGGAAGGCTAAGAAGGTAATGCAGTGGAGTCAGAACTCTGGCCCTTCTACAACAAACCTCAATTTCTGTAAGAAATCACCAGGCAAAATCCTCTGGGAAGCTACCATGTGGGGAAAAAGGTGCTCAGGAGAGCTAAAAGTTGCTTATTGAGAGATCATCAACAAACCATCCTATTGCACAAGATCATCAGGAACTTCAATAGAAGGCCTGCTTAGCTAAGCTTGTAGCTTCTTGATGAATTTATAGAAAGCTTATTACCAGCAGAAACGACAATAGGCAAAATATAAAAACACTGCTTGGACAGTGGGAGAAAATCAGGCAGGTCAAAGAGATCAAAGTACAGCTGAAGCTAAAATGTGGCAAGAACAGCGTAATAAGAAGGGATTTAGCAAATGTTATCGTGGAAGACAGAAAGTTCAAGGATCATGAAGGCTCACAGATGAATAAGAGAAGATAATTTATTGATGGATGATATGGGAAAAGAACTCAGTGTCCTTTCTGCCTCACATGCAGGCCTCCAGACTCCTGTGTAAAGTTAACAGTATGGGAAGGAAAGAGGCAAGTAACAGAAGGGGAGGACCATGCTGCAAACTGTTTAGAGACACTGGATAGGGTAGATGTGATTCACCATGCTGACACAATTGTGGACACTGCTGCCTATTATCTACAATTAAAAAAAATATGAAAAAAAAAATCATGACCAGCCAGAGACTGTCTCTGACACAGGAAAAAGCTAATATTGTTCCAATTTAAGATGGACAAGGAGGACCTGGGGAAGTGTAGCTCGTTTGCCTCACTCCAGTCCCTGAGAACATCAAGGGGAACGTCCTTCTGGATTCCACATCCTTACATGATTGGAAATAAGGGTGACCAGGAATAGTCAACATGGCTAAACCAAGGGACAGACCTTTCATGACCAACCTGATTTTCCTCTGTGATGAGGAGACTATTATATGGACAGACTATTACATGGACAAAAGAAAAGCAGTCATTGTAGTACTCCTTGACCTCAGCAAAGCTTTTGAAGTGGTTTACTTACCACACCATTCTTATTTGTAGCCTGAGGACATATAAGCTAGATCAACAGACAGTTAGATGAGTTGAAAATTCACTGAACTACTGTGCTCAAGGAGTATTAAGTTAGAGTTTGATACTCAGCTGGAAGCTGGTCAAAAGCTAGGAACCCCCGGGTAACAACCTATTGTTGGGACCAATATTATTCAGTATTTTCATCAATGACTAGGATGAGATCAAAAAAATACCCTCAACAAATTTGCAGACAACACAAAACCCAGGGTCATACCTCAAATGCCTGATGGTGCAATTTCAGTTCAGCGCAACCATGAGAAACTTGGCAACAGAGCCAACAGAAAACTCATAAAATTCAATAAGGAGAAGATGGAAAGCTCCACATCTGGGATTGAATAACGGTGTGAACCACGACAGACCAAGAACACACAGGCTGAGTAGTAAACTTCATGCCTTTTCCAGGATCCTGGGCTACTGTGGATGTTAGAACTGTATACGAGCCAGTATCAAGTTCTTGTTATGAACTGGAGAGTCTGAGATAGCTTGGATTTTAGTTTCACCATGAGGAGATGAAGAGGCAGTGTAATACCCCATCATGGCTTAAATAAAGATTTAAAAAAAAAAAAAAAAGAGACAAACTCTTCTTTGTAGTCGTATATGATATAACAATGGACCACATCCACAAGCCGCAGGTGGAAGATTCATACTGGGAATTAGGTGAAAAATCTTGAATGGAAAGGTGGTGAAGCACAGGTTATGCAGAGGCTGTGGAACGTCTAGACAAAAATAAAGAAACACCCTCCCAACCCCCACAAGCTGACTTGATTTAGTGTTGGTGACAGTCCCGCTTCAAATAGTGAGGAGGACTAGGTAACCATCTGAAGTCCTTTGTAGGACAGATTTCTACATCTTCTCCATATAATTTAACCAGCAGTTAAGAAACCTGGGTAAATCTACTCAGAACAGGATGATTACTTTCTGTCATAAAATTATTTCCCGCCACAGTGACTGGACTTAAGTATCCGCTCAACAGTTAGCTACAAAAACTAGGCTAAGGCAAATCTGACAATTCCAGCTATAATCATACTTTTCTTTTTATAAGCATTTTAGATTTGAGATTAGGAGTGTTAGCTTAATAGTATCAGTTATCATAAAATCCCCTGTCCCCAAGGCAGCAAACAAAAACTTCTTCTTCAGAAAGCAGCAGAATACAACTTTGATTCTTTGATACTCCATTATGTAAATCCTTCCTAATGATAGCTGTACAGTAGGTATCTGTTACCAAGCTGAATGGCTGTCAGCATTTTAAGGAGTGTTTTCAGAATAGATACCTTACTTTCCTGCTGGCAGCATTGTTCAAGGCCATCATCAACAACACAATACTCGGTAGCATTCTGCATCTTGATAGCTTGTGGTGATTGTAAGACAAGCCTTTCCGGAAATAGCACTTCAAATTTAGAGGAGAAAGAGAAAGTAGAGAAATTTGAAAGCCACACAGACACTACAGACATTTTACTGATTAACACTGCTGATACATTGGCTTGCTCTGAGTTGCCAGAGCTGGTTCATCAGAACTAACATAAAAGTGGTAAAGACCTGTGTAAAGTTCATGTGGATTGTTCTACTCAACCATAAACCGGGAAATCTTTGATACATTCTGAGGTAGCACAAAACACTGCCATTTCACTTGCTATTTTAGAACAGTACGATTTCTACAGTTCTTATTGGCTCAAACAGTTCACAACGGTTTGTTTCTACTCCTCTCCCCTGGCCAACAGATGAAATATTCTGATGAGACCTGCTCTAAATTCAAAGACTTATTTTTTAAAAAAAAATTGCAGAAAACTCCTCTAAGAACAAGCTACAATGCATTCTTCTCAGTACATCCTGATGTGAAAGCAACATAAAACACAAGACAACCCACAAACAAACTCTAGACAGCTTAAGTCAACTGAAGTGTACCTTTTTCACCCAGGTAGATAGCTTGCTCAACTGCCAAATGGCATCGCCTGCTAGTAATCCTGTTATGAGAATACAAATTTGTAAAGTAAAAGCTTACATTTCCATAAACTACAACAGCACACACCTACAGGGTATCCGGTATTTTTTACTAGGCACCAGTAAAAATATAAAAAAGCTCCTAAAAATAGGAGCTTTATATAAAAACACTTTTTTTTTAAAGAAGCATCTATTGAAAAATATGCTGCAGAAGTATCAATCAACAGCTTTGCTATGAATAACATTGATGCCTATATTCTCTAGCTCATCAGTGAGACAAAGATAGCCTGCTGTTCCAGACTTAGATAGTCTTTCGAGGAAGTTCTCTGCAAGGCTGATTTCTACAGAGAAAAATGAAGCAACTCTGTACAGGTAATAACAT
>VZTL01027826.1:0-16958 GCA_013400535.1 Scopus umbretta | reverse complement strand
GGCATTTAATCTGGGCTGTTGGCTGTGTCGTCTTCTTAGTGGAACACCCCTTGTTTCCCTTGAGGTGTTTCAGGGAATTTTCCTTGTTGGCTCCTACTACCTCTGGAGCCCTCAGCTCATCTCTGCAAGACTTTGACTGTGCTGCAGTGTCCCTAGCATGCCTCTGGGCAACAGGTTGAGGGCTCATATTAGCACCCTGTCCCTCTAACCATTGTGTATCATCCCACTGCTTGTCACAGGCAAGCCTGATATGTTTCCTGATATGTTCCCCCTCCCCCTTCACACAGAGTTTAAAACCCTGTCAGTGAGCCCTGCAAGCTCCTGAGCAAAGAATCTCTTTCCCCTTTGAGAAAGGTAGCTACCATTTGACACCAGCAAGCCTGGTGCCGCATAGGCCATCCCATTGTCAAAAAACCCAAAGTTTTGACAGTGGCACCAGCCACGGAGACATGTATTAATAGATTGGGTCTGCCTGTTCCTTCCAATGTCACTGCCCACAACTGGAAGGAGGGAGGAAAAAATTACTTGTGCCCCAGGTTCCCTCACTAACTGTCCCAAGGCCCTGAAATCTTTTTTAATCACAGTTAGGCTATGTACTGCAACTTTGTCACCACCAATGTGGAAGAGCACTAATGGGTAGTAGTCTGAGGGCTGTACCGGGCTGGGAAGTTTCATAGTGATATCTCTGACCCAGGCTCCTGGGAGGCAGCAGACTTCCCTGTGAGGACGGTGTGCCGGGTATATTGGACCCTCTGTTCCCTTCAGAAGGGAGTCTCCTACAACTGTGACCCGTCTTTTCTTCTTTGAGGAGGTGGTAGTAATATGGGAGGCAGTTCTTTCTGGTCTTGGTGACTCCGCTGGTGTAGATGGATCGACACCCACATCATCCACTGACTGGTCCTACACATCTAAAGGCTCGTACCTATTGTGCAGGGGCACTTGGGGAGAAGTGGTGGGCATGAAAAGGGTTTGCTTGCTGTCCCAATTGTGGACTTGTTTCCACTCACTGCTTCCCTTTAAGACCCTGCCTACATCCTGGTGGGGGGAGGATACTGGATGCCTTTGATCACGGCTTTTTCTGGTGTCTGTCCCTGTTCAGGTTTCTGAGGTCAGAGCATGGTTCCACTAGTCTATCTCTTGCTCAGACTCCCTGATGCTCCTTAGTCTATCTTCTTCCCCTCTTTGCTCTGCCACCAGGCTGAGTAAATAGTCCACATGATCACACCTTACACAGCTGTTCCCTCTACTGCCATCTGTTTCCAGTGCAAGCGGGTGGCACTCCCTGCAGCCAGAGATCTGGACAGCTGTGTGTTTTCCTGGGAGCTCAGTCTGAGTTGCTACATCCTTTCTGGCTAGGGCAGAGGATATAGCCTCCTCCTGTGTAGATACCGCAGCTAGGCTCCCTCTCACCAGCTGAACCTACTGAACTTATCTCTTGAGCTGGGAGAGACTTCACCTTCCCTGCATGCCCTGCCTGTACGAATTGCCACACCAGCTGCCTCGTCACACCCTTCTGATGCCCCACGCCCCGTTTGCTGGTCCTGGTAGCTTGCGTTCCCTGGGGACTGCTCCTCTATATGAGAGGGTTTGGCTGCAATCACTCCTGTCCCTGTCCATGCTGAGTCAGGGCTGCTGCTCGTCAGCAGCTCATGCATTCCCACTCTGGGAGTGCCTGGGGTACCTTCTCTCTTCCTGTGCTTTCGCCTCCACTGGTTTGCCACTTTAGGAAGGGTCACCCAGCTCCAGAGCCCTTCACCTTGGTGGCTTCATAATCCATGAAGAGAAAAAAATAAGAGAGTAACTAGTGGTATGCTGATTTATCAGAACCAGTTGTGCCTAAGAGATTCTCAGTATGTACAAGCTAAGTCGTTCCTTTCTGTTTTTCCTTCCTTTCTTTTTAAAAGGCTACTGTTGTGACAGCACATTGTGCATTCCCAAAGTATTGTTCTGATCTGTGGCAGATCCGTAGGGGACTGTACCTTTAAAATCACTTGTCTGTGAATGAGCTGTAGGCAAACCTTTTGAAAGATATGAAATACAAAGTAGTTAGATAAAGAAGTTAGCTCATTATTCCAGTAAATATGATGACAATTTTGTTCTGTAACATGGAGGGCAATCTTTGGAGAGGCTTCTCACAACATACAGTTCAGAATTAAAGAAAAAAAGTGTTACTTTTAAATGACCTCCCATCTCAAAAGACGTCAAGCTATTTTCATCCTTTATTCAAATAATAAATAATATATGAAAAAAAAGGCCACTTTTTGTCGAATAAACTGAGGAGAAAAATCTTTTCATATATATTTCACTGCCAGGGCAAAAGTAAACGTTCTTCGCAATTCAGTTCTTCACACAGTAATTGTTTATCTTACCTGATGCTGGTCATGTCTGTCATGTAAACTGTGACATTCATAGAGATAATTATGAGACTAATTAATTTCACATCACCTGGCATAATGATAATGCAGAAATGAGTCATATTTCAGTTCAAAGGGTTGCTTCAGCCTATAATCCGTGATTGTATTTATTCCTCTGACTCAAAGTGCAACTGCTCTATCTCCAGTCACATATGTTTTGGAAGACTTTTGCAAATATATGAATGCTTGGAGAAATGACACCAGCCCTGGAGGTAAGGCAAACATTCCAACTGCATTCATCCTGCATAGACAAGCCTCAATATACTGCTTGCAGCAAGCAGTACCATCCAGAAGGTTCTTGACAGGCTGGAGAAGTGGGTCTATGGGAACCTCATGAAGTTCAAAAAGGCCAAGTGCAAGGTCCTGCACCTGGGTCAGAGCAGTCCCCAGTATCAATACAGACTGACAGATAAATGGATTGAGAACAGCCCTGTGCAGAAGGACTTGGGGATATTGGTTGATGAAAATTTGGACATGAGCCGGCAATGTTCACTTGCAGCCCAGAAAGCCAACCGGATCCTGAGCTCCATCAAAGGAAGCATGGCCAGCAGGTTGAGGGAGGTGATTCTGTCCTCTTGTGAGGTCAAGAATCTTGTGTCTGTCCTCTTCTCTGCTCTTGTGAGACCCCACCTGGAGTACTGTGTCCAGCTCTAGGGTCCCCAGTACAAGACAGACATGGACCTGTTAGAGTGGGTCCAGAGGAGGGCCACAAAAATGATCAGAGGGCTTGATCACCTCTCCTATGAGGAAAGTCTGAGAGAGTTGGGGTTGTTCAGCCTGGACAAGAGAAGGCTCAGGGGAGACATCATTATAGCATTTCAGTACTTAAAGGGGGAGTTATAAAAGACAGAGAGAGACTTTTTACCAAGCGTGTAGTGACAGGACAAGGGGCAATGATTTTAAACTGGAAGAGGGTAGGTTTAGATTGGACATAGGAGCACATTTTTTACAATGAGGGTGCTGAGACACTGGAATAGGTTTCTCAGAAGTTATGGATGCCCCATCATTGGAAGTGTTCAAGGTCAGGCTGGATGGAGCACCTCGATCTAGTGAAAGATTTCCCTGTCCATGGTAGGTGGCTTGGACTAGATGATCTTTGAAGGTCCCTTCTAACCCAACCTATTCTACAGTTCTATGATTCTACATGGACATGACTGGAAGTTGTAGAAATATCAGCCTCTCCTTGCAGCAACCTGAGCTCAGGAAGCATGCTTAGCTTATATTTGCTTTGGCTGCTGATTTGACTTAGGGATTTGTCTTATGGAAATCTACTGTCAGTTAGAATTTATTTATTTATTTATGGAAACTTCTTAGTATAATGTACATACTGATTTCAGTAAATAATATATAAATATTTCTTTGGTCAGATATAATCAAAATAAGAGGTATAAACTTTAGATCTCTCAGAAATAACAAAGTTTTTCTGTGCTATTTTTTGAACCTGGAAACCAGGCTTGGTTTTATCAGAACTACAAAAAATTCTTGATAATATATGGGAGCACTAATACCAGAATTGATCTCTCCAGTTACATATCTACCCTAGACTGGTAGATGACAAAAGAGAAGAAAGAGTAATCTGATTTTAACAAATAAAACAGAGAAAAAATTATGATCAGCTTATGAGTAATATTAGGATATGGCAATTTTCCCACTCTTCTGATTAACCTTAGAAGCTATGGGGAACAAGATGAATAGAAAAATGACTCCTGTAGGATGTCATATGTAAACCTGTAGGAGGAGGAATAAACAGTTCAGCACTTTCCTAATATTTTTAGCTTTTGAGATAAACATGGTGAGATTGCCTTGACGTTCAGAGATTTGGGCTATTTGATAAATATTGCAAAGGAAAAAAAAATGACCCTGTCAAATTTAACATCATCAGAAGCCTTATTAGGTCCTGAGAAAGAAGGAAACATTTACCTCTGCTGGGTCCATTTCTAGCCACAACATATTTTACTCTCACAGTATGTTGGCAAATCCTTTTATTTCAACAATAAATGTATATTAACTTATAGGATGAGCTTCCCAAATGACAAGTGTGAATGTAGCAGAAGACACAATCTGGAATGCTGAGTTCCTCTGTTTATGTTCAAAGAACAGAAATAGCCAAATACCAAAGGCCTTGTTCACCTACATAATGTGCTGAGCATTGGAATTTCTACCGTAAAGATTAAGCCTCATTAGAAATAAAGCTAGTGACTGAAGGAGAAAAAGGAAATAATCAAAACTGAAAATAACATAATTGCTTTTGTTTGAGTGTTTCAGACTTCACCTAAATGTGCAAGAGTTACTATATTAATTTTAGGACTAGAACAAATGCTTTGCATCTGCTATTTTGTGATATTATATGTGGCAAAATATCCACATCTGTAAAAGCACTGTTAAGAAAACATCTGTGAGGCAAGGTTTATTAGTGTAGATATGGAGCTATTCTTAGGGAACTATACTCCTTTTGGGACCAAACAACTACCTTTCATGCCAATTTGTTCTGCATCAAGTGGAAGTACCAGCTCAGGTCAGCTCTCTGCCTGTGCTCCATTACAGGGTCTAAACACGCTTCAAGTCACGACTGAACCTTTCAAGTTTTTACCCAATGTCATCAAAAAACTTTGCTGTTAGCAATTTATTTAAATTGCTAGGATGGAAGGTTTGCTTTGAAAACCTGTTCCATTAGTTCCAGCTAGTCAAAAATATTGAATGTTTGAATATATGCAAGTCCACGCATAGTCCAGGGCTATTCCTGCTATTTGTAACACCCAACAGAGTATTATTAAATCTGAAGCCAAGAGGCTGAGTACAGACATCGTTTTGTTCTTAGCACAAAAAACCCTCTGATTAAAAAAAGAGAAAAGCAGAGGCTGAAACTACATTTTTTTCCCTCCGGTCACCACTTATGGGCTGTCTTACAGTCATGGCTCAGCCAAAATCTCTGTTGCCTTCAGATGACAGGACTGAGCCAATATAATACTCAAATGGCCAAAGCCCTTACTCAGTTCTGCAGCAGATATCTTCTTTTTATTTTAAAAGTTAACCCAGATCACATCTGAAACTGAACATGTTATATAAAGGGGTTTATGTGGATTTGACTTAGAGTTGCTACAGTACTGAGAGTAATGTACATTATAGTAAAATAAGTGCCAGTACCTTGATTAGTCTTTCCTGGGCTGCTCTCTGGGGACATGTGGAGTAGTGTTGTGAACTTATGAATATAAAAGCTATCTGAACATAAATTCAAAGTACTTTAAGAAAAAGCAGTTCAATCATGGCACAGTATATAATATAATGATCCTCTTAGCTAGAGTATAATAAGATAAACTTTAATCATAATCAGAGTTGTACTTGTGGGTGCATTTACAGGACATTTTTTCAACAATATTATGCAAAGTTAAGAATTTATTTCTCTCTGTGTGTGTGATTTGAATAAGGTAGGGAAAACAGTCCTATGTACTGAGCAAGTTCATCTTACTCATGTTGTGCTAAAAGCTCTCTTAAGGCACCTTTGGTGTGATCTACACTGGTCCTTAAAGTTAAGCATGTTCTTAGGAGTTTTTATAGCACAGTAGTCAGGATTACAAGACAAAGAATTTGATGGAAATTGTTCAAGCAATAGAGTTGCAAAATTAGTTACTATATGAAGCTTGTAATTTTTCTAGCCTTTCTTTTCATTTACCTCTTTTTCACAGGTACTGAAGCTTGCAAACTTATTTTAGATTGTTGTAGTGGTTTTGAATGATGCCTGATAACCCAGAGGTTATTTTATTAATTACTTAAGTATAAATGCTTGTCCATTTGTCCAAAAGACTTGTGAAAAAGTATCTGTAGTCATGAAAATTAGATTTGATGCAATAGTTTCAAAGCCGTGGCCTTTCCAGAACTGCACTGTTGCTAGCAAGACAGACTAAACTGATGATGTTAACTGATAACAGAATATGTAAACTATTTGGATATTTACAACACATTCTGGTTATGGTTGAGACTTGTTTTTAAATATCTTCTTACCTTTCCTTAATTCAAGTTGCAGTACTGTAGCTGGTAGGCTTTAATTGTTCTGATTCTCTCAGGTGTAAATTTTTAATGTAGTTATTATGCTACCAGTAACTATAACTAGCTTGACATAATTATCTTGCTTTACTACATCATCAAAGGCAGAGATATTCAAGTGATCTAAACTGTGGTCGCTTCTATTTTTTATTGCAGATCATTGTACCTAAAAGATTGAGTAATGATCAGGGTAAAGGTTCAAGCATGTGTGTGTTGGTTTTAGCTGGGATAGAGTTAATTTTCTTCATAGTAGCTAGTATGGGTCTATGTTTTCAAATTGTGCTGAAAACAGTGTTGATAATACAAGGATGTTTTTGTTGCTGCTGAGCAGTGCTTACACAGAGTCCAGGCCTTTTCTGCTTCTCACCCCACCCCACCAGTGAGTAGGCTGGGGGTGAACAAGAAGCCGGGAGAGGACAGAGCTGGGACAGCAGACCCCGACTGACCAAAGGGATATTCCATACCATATGACATCATGCTCAGCAATATAAAGCTGGGGGAAGAAGGAAGGGGGGGATGCTTGGAGTGATGGCGTTTTGTCTTCCCAAGTAACCATTATGCATGATGGAAGCCCTGCTTTCCTGGAGATGACTGATGGGAAGTAGTGAAGGAATTCCTTATTTTGCTTTGCTTGCATGCACAGCTTTTGCTTTACCCGTTAAACTGCTTTTATCTCAACCCATGTGTTTTCTCACCTTTACCCTTCTGATTCTCTCGTGCATCCTACTGGGAGGGAGGGAGCGAGTGGCTGTGTGGTGCTTAGTTGGCAGCAGGGGTTAAACCATGACAAAGTGCCACTCTGACTTCCTGTACACCATGGATGTGCCAGCACGTAAAAACTTTGTTCCATTGTACTGCACAGGAATATGATATTCAATTGTTCCAGGTGTTTGTAAATCCTACAAGATTTTCATAAAATACCTTGAAAACACTTTGTCTGTCTAGAGTCACAAAAATGACTGCGTCAAGAGTCCAAATATTCAGGTCACAGAAATTTCTGGTATGCCACAGGTGCTATCCAGTGTGCACACCTGAGTTCTTGCTATGGAAAAGTCACGGTGATAGGACAGGGAAGAGGTGGCTGCATGATTAGGATGGCATTGGGACACTTAGAAGAATCCAGAGATGAGTTCAAACCAGGTCACAGGGAGGTGGTCTTGGGGCTGATGTGTCAACAGTGAGGCTGGAAGAAGCTCTGAGGTGAGGGCTCTGAGTCCCACAGAGCTGTATAGCAACCCAGAGGCTGACTGGGCCTCCTGGACCACCTCCTCTGCTTCCTGAGATTTTAACAACAGGGCAACCCCAAGAGGAACCCAGGAAGGATCCTGATGAATTTCTGTTGTTTTTAACAAAAACAAACTGAACCCAAGATGTTTTTAATGGAACACTTCCAATCTGTAACTGGTTCACTTGACAAAAATATCTCACCAGCTTTAGCAATGATTTACAATAGCAGCATAATAGCTAGATAAAAACACTATATGCTTATTAAATATCTCCTCAGTACTTGAAAGGAATGGGTGGCATTTATAGAATTCTGGTTTTGTATATATTTGGTGCTGAATTAACTAAACAGGCTATTAGTAAGAATTTATTTTTTTTCCCTGAAAACTTAGAATACAATTTAAAGGTACATATAATAAGATACATTATCAAAGAGAAGATGCATTTCTAAACATTCTAAAAAGAAATACAGAGAAGTGTACTCAGGTACAGGGACAAAAAACATTTGCCCATTAACTTAAACAAACTATGCTATTCTTTAAAAAAAGAGTCACCTAGGTCTTTGGATGTTTCTTGTTGGTAAACATCCAAATAGGTAATACATTCAAATGAATAATACAAATATATCATTTGAATACGGGCTTATGTTGATGAGTTTAATCTTTTAACCTAGGTATCCTTGCACTTAGTTTGCAGTATGAATTCTTTAATATTAAGTTGTTTCCTATTAAAAATTTTAAAATCTCTCTCAAATCTCTAAGATCTAAATGCAGCAGCATAGCTTGTTTTGTTATGAAATGGAGTATTAAACTAACATATATAAGCATTACAATACCAGCTTGCTCTGGCAAAACACATAGAGATCAATTCATTGCTGACATAAAAAGAATTTCACTGACTTCATGGCAGTTTAGCCTAAGAAAGGACTTTAGTCATGGACTTCATTGAATGCAAGGTTAAAGTTAATTAATTCTTCAAGCTGGGAGTCATATATTTTCAAGTTCATTCCATGGAAGTGTGCTCAACTCCTGTTTTGATGTTTCTCACTGGAGCAACCAGCTAATATGTAGCAAAAGTGTCCCCACCTGTACATGTCTTTTGCACAGGCTGTGGACTTGACTTTTAGCTGAAGTCACCAGTGGCTTGGCAGTAAAGGCAGAAACATAGGACCACTGAACTTTGACAGCAGTTTATACTAAAATTTAGTCATTTATTAATGAGTCTAGCCAAGTGATAAGATCACACACTACCTGTTCACAAAGTGTGGAAAAATAAAAGATACTTTCACATGACTTGTTTGGTAACAAAAAGGCAGCAACTTTGTTTATCTTAACAGTAAGATAAGGTAAAAATGCCTGTATATATATTCACATTACACTTCAGATTTAAAAAGAAAATTATTAAAACTTTAATTCTCATTATTTGATTAAACTTTTAATTTAAAGAACACATCTGCTGTCCTAAAATTATGCACATTTTTAATTAACAGAGTTTTCTCTAAATTTCATCATATTACCAGTTACATTATCTGATATCTGAAGCCATCATTCATCTGGCAGTGTTGATGTTTGAGAAACTACAAATTTATATAATTAACCTATTTCATATCCCATCTATGTTGTTTAAGTGAAAACTCTGATGGGAAGCAGGTCATATTTGGGATATTCTGCATAAGTCTTTTAAAAGCACATGTTAGGATTGGAGACATTTTATGGTTACAAGCACCAATAGTTACCTCCTTCTTGGGAAAGAGGTCTAAGTACCTAGACTTGCATTTTTACGCTTCATAGAAAATTTGACTACAACAATGAATAAATAAATAAGCTTTGAACATATAACATCTGTGGAACATATAACATTTCTGCAAAGGTAATGCACAAAATAACCTGGTGAAAATACTTTTATGTTATAATGAATGATATACATTTCATGATATACAAGACAAGTATAAAAACACTACACTTCTTAAGAAGAATACATTTGCAACAGTCATGTTGTTGGGTAGCATCCAGTGAGGGAATATTAATATAACAAGAAAAAGTTGAATGTAATGGCATAATCACTCAGAAAAAATATTTTTCCCCATAGTATGCTAATATCTAAGACATAGGAAATTATAACAAAAGATGTAAACAAATTCAGTGACTTCAGCTGCCTGTCAATTCTTCCTACCTTTTTTAAATAACCTTTTTTCTGAGTTCAATTTACATTCTGGTTTTGATTGCAATTTGCTTTTCTTTTGTAATTCTTACCTTGTAAGTGCAAGCAGAGGCCTCTCTGTAGACCACTAAGCTGCACATTCCTGAAGGGACCTGGGGCACGAGCTGGGTGGAAAGAGGGAGCTGAGCACTGAGAAGGAGGTGCATTGCTGCCAGATCCAGACTGAGAGAACATAAGGAAAAAAGGCTTTTAGGCTTTTCTAGGTAGGAAACAAAGAGAAAGGAAACAGGACTGATGAAGTACAGGGCCCAAAGACAAACGTTTCTGTAGGGGTGACCCTTGCCTTTGAGCTGACAAAGCTAGGTAAAACAGCAGGGGCCTCTTGCAGGGAAGACATTCAGGACCTAGCCAAAACCTGACTGCAGTCAACAGAAAAGAAGAAACAATATTAGAATCATTCTTATATGTGGAAGAGAGATTATGTCTATGCAGGGTTTGCATTACAGAGACCTTCCCATTGGCAAGTAGCATGGCAAACTAAGAATGGCTTTGCAGAGGAAAACTTGGTGCTGAAGACCTCATGGCTAAACTCAGAGCACTTTAGTGGGGTTTACTTCAGACTAGCTCTATTTTGTCTGTATGTCAAATGCTCAATCCTGTTCCAAACTAAAATGCTATTGTAACTGCACGCAGAGAAACCCCCAGAAATGGTGCAATATATTATGTCAAATCAGATATGATTTACTGAAAGGTTGCTTACAGGAAATACTGATGATGCAAGCTCAGCCTGAAACCTAGGTATGAATCATTAAAAAATGTATTGGAAAAAATCCAAAAAAGTATTTAGAAACAAATAAATGATCTTTGAAGGATGTGTATGAACATGAAAAAGAAAAAAAATAACAACCAAAACCAAGCAATCAGGAAAAAAACTCAGCAGATTCCCACATAGGCTATAAATTTACTCATTAGATAATGATGGTACTGCACTGTAGAATGGGTGTGTCTGTGTCTCCCTTATATTCTTGCTTTTATATATATATATACACACACACTTGCAGAGACAATGGAAAAAAGGTAACTCAGAAATGAAATCATGTCTGGTTGATTGAGACAATGTTATAGAAAAATCAAAGAATAATTATTAGAATAATTATTATTAGACAAAGTCTCAGTATAATCTACCCACTTAATTGTTCTCTTTTATTATTATCTTAGTTTTTATTATCTTAGTATCAAATGTGACATATTGCTGTAGCTACAAAGTTATTGCTCATTCTAACATTTACATTTACCTTAAAGTTTTGATGAGGGAATTATGCTTGATTTCTGTCAACACACACTACACTAGGTCCTGTATATTATCATTCCTCCAACCACTTTGATCAAGATAAGTAATTTCTATCTTTAATTACTTTATTTTTTACTATGCAGACTAATTCCTGTAAGCAAAAAGAATTATTCGGTAATTAATACCTAAGACATAACAATGGCTTTTGAAAAAAAGAGGAAAAAAAAAAAAAATGGAGGGGAGAGTTAATGAGAAAATTCAGATTGCATTTATGTAAACAACTGCCAGGAGCCATACATCTCTAAAATCTCTGAAATCCTGACAGTCTAAATCTAGGCCATTTAAAGGTGTGTGTAATATATGTACTGTTTTCCTTTGGAAGATGTAGGGAATTTTTGTACAAAAATGGTCACATTGTCCACCACTAATAGACTGGATTAGTAGGGGGCTGAAGGGAGTGCACTGAACTGCATTCTCCAGGGATCTGATAACTGTGACTGTCATACTAAATTTAAGCTGCATACAAATCCCACCTGCCTCTGAGGTAGGTAGTATCAAAGCTCAGATAGAAAAATCCCAGAAATCCTGCAAGGAAAACTATAGGTAATATTTTCTCTTGAAGTCAAGCAACACAGAAAGGTGTCCTGAAGATGACTCACTGCCACACAACACAGACATCTTGCTGTGAAGGCTTTGAAGCACCCTTGGGGCTACACTTCACAAAAGGATATGGAAAAACAATGATAAACACCTGAGGGATGTATGTAGTTATCTTTGCAAGAAGGTATTTTACATCTGCATAGTATGCTACCCTTCTTGAACAGAAGCAGATTATAACTGCATAAAAATCTCATTTAACAATAAAATCCATCCATATGAGAGAGATTTTGCTGGTTTAACTCTGTCAGCATAGCTAAAGTTATTTTATTTCTGCGGAAGCAAAATCTTAAGAGACGACAGAATGTGGTATCAGGAAAGTATTACTGTTCCTATTTGCACCTAAAAACCGGAGGAGGGAGAGTGGCACTGCTTTCCCAAGGCCACGTGCAAAGATAATGACAGTGTACAGAATGAATCCAGGTGTCTCTCTACCAAGTTCACTGATCTAAATTACTATCTTTTGTGCATTTTACCAAATATGCCATACTCTGTGGTCATCTATACTGCTCTGTTCAAAAATTATGAAAGCTTAACCACTAAAACTACTGATTTTACTGGAGAGCAATTTATAATATGCCTGGGTTTGACCGTATCTGTCATTTTTGCTTGACTTCAGCTATATTAATAAATCAAATTTGAAAATGAGACTAAACAACTAATTTTAATTCAAGAGTCTATTTGAAAGAACATGAAGTTCTGAGTGTTTTCAGTTTTTGGCATCAGGCTCCTTATTTCTTTGATGGGCAATTGCATAGTTTTAGACTTGAGTCATTTTTGTAACTATCAACTCCTAGTCTCCAAGATTTATTTCTGTGTATGTAAAATGACTTGGATTATTCACTTGATTTGTACATTATTATTAAGTGGGATGGAATTTCCCAAGGACTGTGCTTATTTTAAAGTGTAAAGCTTTATTTGAATTTGTGGTGAGTGACATTTCATTATCTGTTGATCTTTTAAACTGAGATAACTTCAGTGAAAAGACAATGAAGACTTTTATTATTTGTGGATATGTTGCTATTATGGATTCTGTGTTCATTTACTAACTTTGGACCATTATATTTGGAAATCCTTGCCAGGGGTAAATATGGTAAGGTAGGGAGCTGTAGTAAAACTCCATTATGTCTTTCTGGTTACTCATCACTTCATTAATTTTGCTCCATTAGGCTAGGTTTTCTAGAATTCATAATTGGTAAGCCCTGGCATTGTTTCTGCATTTTCTCTTGCTTGTTTCTGCAAGAAAGGTGAAAACATAGCTGAGAGCTTATTCCCTGTTGGTTGTTGGTTTTTTTTGTTTTGTTTTGTTTTTTTGTTTGGGGTTTCTGTTTGTTTGTTTATTTGTTTATTTTAAATTTGCTTATAAAACCTTAAATGCTGGGGAGGGTGACCAGATTTGGTGGTCAAATTACCATATCTTTGCACATCTGTTCAGTGGATTCATGAGACTAAATCTGGTTGTCTAAATGTGACACCTTGGAAGCCCTTCATAGTATACGAAGGTTATAACACAGTTTATAACACAATTCAGCTGACACATACTAGGCATCTACTTGGAATGAATTAAGTGTTTTCTAGAAATGTTTATAATTTTTTTGCCATTCTCTCTAACAGCATCAGGTGACTACCACATCTACATCTTCGACTGTGCTTATGTCATAATTTAGTCAGATAAGTTCCACTCTATCAATCTTATTTAAAAATATGAAGAAAAAAATCACAAAGAAATTGAACTTCAAATCTTCATTCTTCAACAAGATGCTTGAGCTGTTATATTTACAAAGTCACCTACTTAAGCTAATTAATTGTGTTCTAATTATTGCATGTGCAGAAAGGAAATATAATATACAAAGTAAAGAAACATCAATATGAATTCATTATGATTAAATTACAGTGTCCTTCAGAGATGATTCAGTGTTTGAATGAAGTTGAAATATCACAGAAATGTTCATGATAATATCTCATTATTAATCTCTACTAAAAAAATACTTCTGAGATTCAATCATATTATGTGAGTTCCTTTCATAGCTGTAAAATTAAACTGAAATAGAAATGTGCCACCTTCAAAGTGTAGATCACTTAAAAACTAAAATGACAAAAAAATTAAATCTGTGAATGCGTCCTACATGACCTATCATATAAAAGTGGCATAAATAAGTTATATGCATATTATCATACATTTTACCTACTGAATTTTTCTTTGTATGTCTTTGGGTTTTTTTGTTTCACTTATATCCTGATTTTGTTTGCATATATATAACCATTCAATAAATAGTATATCATGATCCAGCGTGTAAATTACTGTTACTGACTCAGGACTGTGTCATGTAGTTCTATCCCCTCATGGCAGGGGGATTGGACTAGGTGATCTTTGAAGGTCCCTTCCAACATAAACCATTCTATGATTCTATGATTACTGTTGTTGTGTTTTGTCATTTAATTCAATTGATTACTTAACTGTTCCTTGTTATTTCAAGCATAGTTTCATGTCCTTGTCCACATCTTTGTAATTTTAATTTGTTTCTTGGTAAGGTTCCTTTTTCTTTCTGTATCTGTTTTACATGGGCTAGAAAGGCAGTTAGTACTTTAGTATTTTAGTCAGCATTTCAGACTACTGGATCAACATAAACAATTATGTCTTTATTTATATGTCTTTAAGTATGGAATTGCAATGAGAAAACAAATACCCTGTGAACTAACAAGTGTCCATAAAAATTATTACACAGTAGAATTAAACATAATCTGCAGGCATTGTTTAAGAAGATACTTTTAAGAGCTGTCTAGTTTATCTTCAGGCTGGCATCACTCACCTAGCATCAAACAGTTCTTCAGTGGGCAAGGTGGTCTCTATTCCTACAACTGTTCTTTCCAAAGGAGATAAAGAAATTCCTCCTCCTTCCTTTTCCCCTCAAAATGGGAAATAGACTACATAGTGGATACAATATGTGAAAAGAAAAGAGTTGTCTCAGAAGAAACTAATTAATTTTTGTCCTGTATGAATTTTGGGTAAGTCTTCCTGGAGCTATTCTGTAATAATTAACTGCTCTTTGGGTAAACAATGCTGCTAAAGGATTACATGTTTATTGAAAACCCTGTCACTACTTCTCCAGCATGAACGACATAATTCATAATAATTATAGCTATATAGAAATCATGTACCAGATAACTACCCTAACCAGAAGTTTTGGCCTCTGAAAATGGTATTACTATTGTTGCAAAAGGAATATAACTTTTATTCACCACTGATTATACCAATTAAGAGAAGTGTGAAGTATTACCTTTTACTTGAGCACTACATATAGGAGTCACCATTCCCCTTCTTAATGCACCCAACAACATTTCTCAGTATTGTTCTCCTATGTCTGTACATCAAAATGAAATCTAAGTATGATAAATAGAAATCAGAAATCCAAGATACAGTATGATGTATTGTAGTTCAGAAACAAAAATGTATACTCTGCATCATGGAACATGCAGTGAACTAAGTTAGTTTGGGAAAAATATGACTTTCAGGAAACACTATAACAGTATTTTTCATATACAAAACTTTTAGTTCTTAGGAGCATGTCTTTTTGTTAAAAAGACAAAGGCAAACAGTTTCCATTGTTCTATTTTTTTGTGTAGTTGGAATATAGCTTTCTATTAGAAACTGCTTAGGTATAAAACTTTCAATCTTCTCCCCTTCTAGATGTTGTCCTTCCAAATTATAGTTATTTCTAACATATTCTACTCTTTTCTTCCACAGAAACCTGTATAATTAAACCTCTTTACTTGAAGGTATATCTTCTTTGCTTCTGTGCCTCCAGATAGCAGTTTTGTTCTCCAGAAGCTTGATTATCAAAAGATAAGACTGTGATGTTTTTCTCTGAGAAGGGATGATAGAATTGTCTAGCGGAACAGTGTTTGACTTTTAAGAAACTGTGACTTCTATGCTTACCCTGTTAGAACCAGTTCTTCCACTGAAGTCTTTAATTTTGTCCTTTAAAAGCAAGCTACATTTGTGTTATGATTGGATAAAATAATCTTCACAACGAAAGAATGTCACATCATAAGGATTATACGAAATGAGACTAATATCTGATAATACATTCTCAGGGAATTGCAAAAGGTAGCATAGACATCTTAAGGTTTATATATGTAGGCTTCTACCCAAGAATAATAAACTTTACTGCACTCTGATGAAACACAAGAATTTAGGTATCAATGAAAATGTCTTTTGTACAACCCATATAAAATTGTAACTAATATTAACTGAAAATTATCAAAACACTGTCCAGTAACTAGGCAGAATTAGAGAAAAAGCTATGTTCTGTGTATATAGTATTGTACCAGTTTAACACAGGCTTCAGAGTACAGCAAAAAAGAAACATTTCAAAGTCAAACAAATTCATGACTTTAGTGTGATATTCACAAAATATTAGATTTAATGCAAAGGAGAAACAATATGGTTCTAAAATAATTAAAAGGTAATTTAATGGATCAGGCCTTCTTATACCTGTCAAGGGTTCACCTGGACTTGCATTTCGCTGCAGTTTTCCAGGTGGATTCTTGAGAACTTAGATAAAACATAATCCTCCACCCTTGAGAATGAAGTTCAAAACACCTACCACAGTGTTTAGATCATATCAGATAAAATTTAACCACTGTAACATAAGAAATTCCTCTTAAATCCCAGGTGTATAAGTACCTAATTAGCCATGATTTCACTACAAGTAAGTTAAAAGGAAAACAATAGTAAAGGAATTAATGTGAATCTAAGAATGATCATATTTGAATGCAAACATAGATAAACTCTTCATGGTTATAAAGAAAGTTTTGAAAAAGTTTTGAAAATCCAGAATGGTGCAATAATCTAACATTCATCTTATACACTGCTTTTTATCTCGTACTACTTATACAGCAGAGAAGAAAGAGTCTGGGAGGTTCCTGGATTGTGTGGAAGACAACTTCCTGACACAGCTGGTAACTGAGCCTACCAGGGGAGGTGGCTCACTTGACCTGATTTTCACAAACAGAGGAGGACTGGTGGGAGAAGTGGTGGTCGGAGGGACTCTTTGGCTTAGCAACCGTGATATGATAGAGTTTTTGCTTCTCAGTGAAGTAAGAAGGGCAGTCAGCAAAACCACTACCATGGACTTCCGGACGGCGGACCTTGGCCTGTTCAGGACACT
>VZTL01027825.1:0-15506 GCA_013400535.1 Scopus umbretta | reverse complement strand
TTTATTATTATTTATTATTTATTCATCATCACCTTTGTCATCATCATCGATTATGGTTTGCAGATGTTAGATAACTCTTTTGTCAAAGCCTGTGTCCCTAAAGGGATCCTTCATTTGTATCATTATATGTATTGCTTTTCATTTGGATTGACTGGATTTAGCAACGATTAGACATGCTTCCAGTCTGTGCATAACAACAAAGTCTCAGAATTTGTTAAGATCACTTACTGACATTTTCCTTTACACTTCTGGTCCAGTTGCCAGCTGAATTAAAAGTACAGGACTCCACACCCTTAAATCAGAACGCACTTGAAATTAGTGTGTGCATTTTGAGAGGGTTCTTTCTGAAGAAACTACTTTCTTCCAAGTGGATCCTTTCCTTCCATGGAGACCTTTAAGTTAGCTCTAAGAGTAACTAACCGCAGACTTTTGTTTACAGCAGTTCCCCTGGGCCATTTCAGAGATACTCCTAAGAAGAAACAGGCTACAACCTCACCGCCAGCCTCAGCACTGCTAGGGCACCGGCACAAGTACAGGAACTGGACCATCTATAGGTGTTTACTATGATTTTGGCTTAGGCCAGCCAGCACTTTAGCTAATAGCTCCATGCAAGCGTCAGGAATTCAGACAGGTCAGGTAATTTTTCCAGCTTGTGATTTAAATGCTAGCACTTTCTTTCAGAAACTAAAATACCTTTTTAATTGGCCACAAGTCTAGGCATCCTTACAGTTTACCAGTACAGCTATGGTACTTTTCTATCAGAAACACAAATGCCTGGTAGACGATTTTTTTTAGTCTTTCAGGCATAGGAACTGGGTACTAATTTACTTGCAATTTATTAGTATCAGCAGTACATGGTACAATGATATGCTTTAAAATGGCTCCACTCCATCAACTATCCTCTGCAAACATAGTTGTCTATTTTCTGCTCCTATACCCACGTGTTTTAAAGAAGGCTGGGTCATTCTGTGGGTAACACCTGGATAAGCCTAAACTACCTGCTCTCCGAGTAGCTCTGCTCAAGCCCAAAGGGCAGCTACTTTGTTGTACATTGTAAATTGCAGTGTGGACCACAACATATCCCCCTCTGCCTGGCTCTTATTAAACCAGCAAAGGAACTTTGCATCATCACAGGAAAGAGTTTTAACTTGAAGAATATTGTAGAGAATTAGGACAATTACAGGTGTATGTGGATGTACTGAAATAATTCTCTCTTAATAAATGATCCCAAAAGATTTATACAACTAAAAAATTTCTAGATTCCTTTTTTTTCTCCTCTCCCTGCTCTCCATAGTGAATGATCAGTGTAAAAATAGAGGAATGATTAATGCTACTAGCAATAACCATAATGAGAACAAGGTATTGAATACAGCAGAGAGTGTGCAGCACCTTTGATAACCCAGCCATAAAACAGGGTTCTGATTACTGTGGCAAATACTTGAATAAAGAAGTTGCCCTGCTGGATTTATCTTTTGGCTTTAAACATAACGCCAACCTTGCACATTCAGCACAATTTGCCTGTCAAAGCCACAGCCATGCTTTCTGCTTCCAGAAAAAAATGTACTAAAGTGTTCTCATGGACTTTGCAATCAATTAGAAGAACCCATTCCCAAGGAATATATATATATATGTACTTCTATACAAAAGCTACCAAGCTGCTACTTTGCCTGTCCTTTAGAATGTGGTTTCACTGGTTACGCTGTGCTTCAGATACTATGACAGGCTGCATTTTCATGTTTTTCAGTGGATCTGCTTTTGTACTTCACTTGCTTATGGTGTCCAAGCAGAATGGCATTGTAAAAGAGTACTTTTCAAATAAAGAACTTAGGTCGTTAAATTTTGCAGAGAATCCCACACCACAGAACTTCAGTGTAATGAAAACCACTTGACTGCAGACATTTGATGGTAATTTTCATAGCCAAAGATGGACAGCAAATTAGGCCTGCTGTGTTACATGCATTGTCCTGCTAGTGTGAAGCATATTAACTGAATTCGCCTCCTCAGTCAATAGATTTCTTTCCTCCTCTTAAATGTCTAACTCACCGGTGGGCAACAGGGACAGCAGGAAGCAGAAGGACAAATGGGGAAAGAATCTAATAATTATGCACAATACATTTTGAATGCTTGTTATCTATGATCATTCAGTCATTTTGAATTTTGGAACTCAACAGTGAATTTTGCAGCTTTGCAGAAAAAAAAAAGATTTGAATTGGGTTATATTTAAAAGATACACATTGATTATGACGTTCAGAAAAATGTAAATTGTTATATCTATTTAAACAACATTGCCACTAGCAGGAGAACTAAACAACTGCTTTAAAATAGCGTTAAAGCAGCAAAACCTTTCACTAACTGGCAGAACATCATTATTTGCTTTTTGTAATTAACTTAGAATAAAAATAACTGAAATCAGACTTTTCTTGTTCAGTTACATTTAGAAACAAATGAAATTATGTCTCAGAAGTTTCCAACAGAATGTTTTTTTCAGAATAATGTATTTTAAATGTTTACTACTTTTATTAAGTGTAAGCAAATTTTCATGGCAGAGCAAAACTTACATGCCTTATATCAAAATGGCAGTCTGTCTCCTATTTCAAAAGTTAGGGCCTTTCACCAAGAATAAAGGTGTTGCTGTTTCTTACTGCTGCTACTAGTTTCAAGCCAGTTGTTTCTAACACCAGTGTATTTTCCCTATTCATCTTCTTGGACATGGTCAAAATTTAACTGATACTTCCACAAAATCTCAGATGGTGACCTGGACAGCATTGTCCCATATTTATTATTGGGCGAAGTTGTAAGCAGTCAGAAAGAGATATTCATTAGGGAAAGAAATAGGAAGCTTAGCTCTAAGAGATAGTTTTCAAGACTGCTCTGCAAAAGTCCACTATAAAATTTATACCAATTTCCAGCCTAAGTGTATTAACCTGTTAATGGTTCTTTCACACTCCATTAACCCATCCCTCTTAAAATTAAGTATTGTGTAAACCAGAGTACAAACCCCTTGGGATACAAGGCTACTCTCTGAATTTGTACACTACTCCACATACTGGCACTCATGCCCCGCTGGGACTTACGGCTAGTCCAGCCGTAGATGTCAGTGCATTTTGATAAAGCACACATTAAGGTTTATTCAGTTATTAAACTATAGGCAGGAATTGTGTTATGCAGTACTGTAGCTGTCAGTTTGCCCATGTAACAGTTCTCCTAAAACAGGTTTCCTCTTTCCTCAATGTGTTTTTTTTCCTTTATATCAATATGTTTCCTGTTGTAAGACCCACAGCCTACCCTCCTTCATAGATGAGATTGAATAACTAACAGATGCTTTAACAGCTATTCAGAAATGAGTATTTTAATTCATTTCATGTATTTGGTTGCCTTTCAGTGAACACATAAATACAGGTAATTTTCAAGCATGGTCACCTATACTATAAAAGTAGCTGCAATTTGTATAACATACCCAGAATGTTAAATATTCACCTTGAAATAAAATCCTGATATAGGCATACCTTTGAAAGGGAATTTTTTTCCATCTATCAGATTCTGGAGAGGTGTTTAGAGACACAGATAAAAAAGCAAGAACTTTATTTGTCTAATTTATTTCATGTGTGTTATTTTACAGCATTTAATGATTTAAGCACTGAAGGATCCTTTCACCATCGAGTTTATAGAATGGATGGTTGTCTCACAAAGGACCAGAGAGAGGAAAAAGCATGAGTCTATACGGATCTGTCAATTTGCTGTAGAAATTGAATAAAACTTCATTCTCATTCAACAGAAATTGTTTAATATTGCTGATTGGTGAAGGTAAACGCCACTAAATTAAGGATGTTATTAATCACAGAATTTGAGAAATTAAGTATAAAGCTGAAACCTTGTATTTTGTTATAGTGTCTTCACAGATGTTACCTTACGCAGGATACACGGTCATTTGCATGGTCATTTTGGTTCCTGAATACTTTCAAGCTCTCCTTTATAGAAGTGAATATGCTGCAATTCAACATGCAGTGGGAACCTTGTGGTGTTCCATCAACAAATGTGGGGGGGGAGAATCACCTTGGTAATTCAAGATGTACTCTTAAAAAATAGGTTTTTTCTAGCCTCTTTTTCATCTTGGCTTCATCTGTTGCAAAATGTAGACACTTTTATCTGACTTCTCATATTAATATAAAACTACTTCATAAATATACTTCAAGTACAGGTCTGTCAAAGCAATATATTACTTCAGCTCTCAAGGTATGGACTATAAATAGTATGGAATTTCAGCGTATTGTGGTGGGTTGACCCTGGCTGGACACTAGGTGCCCACCAAAGCCACTCTATCACTCCCCTTCTCAACTGCACAGGGGAGAGAAAATATGATGAAGAGCTCGTGGGTCGAGATAAGGACAGGGAGATCACTCAGCAATTAGTCACAGGTAAAACAAACTCGACTTGGGGAATACACTTTAATTATTACCAGTCAAATCAGAGTAGGATAATGAGAAATAAAAACTAAATCTTAAAGCATCTTCCCCCCACCCCTCCCTTCTTCCCAGGCTCAACTTCACTCCCGATTTCTCTGCCTCCTCCTTTCTGGTAGAGCAGGGGGATGGAGAATGGGGNNNNCAGCTGGTGGGCATTGGCTATATTGACACAGGGGAAGCTTCTAGCAGCTTCTCACAGAAGCCACCCCTGTAGCCCTGCCGCTACCAAAACCTTGCCATGCAAACCAAATAAACATATGAAACACGATATTACACAAGGACTATCAATATTGACCTTAAATCTTATTGTTTGTTTGTCTGAGTTTTCTTACGGTATGATTTTGAGGTTCTTGTTGTTGCTGCTACTCTAGTGATTTAACTACAGTTGTGAAAATAAATATACTTTTGATCTACAATTAGTATATCCAGCTTAGAATGGTAATGTCATTTTTCTTCCGAAGACAAGGTGTGGTTGTCTTCAATTCTGTTGAGGTACTAGAGACAATTATAATGAATGAAAACACATGAATGTGCTCAGTCTGTCTTCAGAAGTGATTGTGGTGAGGACATCAAGCAGGTGATGTGCTGAGATTATTTGCTCTTTATTAGGTTTTAGTGGCTTGAGAGCAGGACAAAGCACTTGATGGCAGGGGTAGTACAGAACACTAACAGTAATTATGTGACTGAGCTAATTATTTTATCAGCTCAACGTGAGCAATTATTTCTCATCTTGATGCCACACTGCTCCATGACAGGAAAACTAAGTTCAGCTGAAATCCCATCTGTGTTCAGAGCATTATGCACTTCCTCCAGGTTGGTTACTTCCTGCTGAGCATGATGAATGGCTTCAAAGGATTCAGAAATTAAGTAAGATAGGTACTTCTTAAACTTGGAAATGAGCTGCTTTTTCATCGCATCCAGGTTACACAGATTTCTATGTAAAGAAAAAGGTGTTGCTTTTCTAAGGCGAAACTGAAAAATATTCAATTGCCATTCTTATTTAAAATCAGCCAGACTACTGCAGCACCACAGCATCTTAAATCACTCAGCTGTGATCTAAATCCTAGCATCTCTCAAGAGCAAAGAAAGAAAAAAAAATTCTACTGTGGCTTACGATTTAAACAACTAGCATTGACAAAGGAAGTACTATCCCCCTTCCTTCCTAACCCATTTATTAATGAGGGACTGAAATAGAGGAAATATGTGTATACCAAGAATAGCAATCCAGCTCTACCAGCATGATGTCTACACAGATAAATTAGCCTAGAATGAGTACCACACAAATGTCAATAAATTGCTTGTGAGCACTTGCACTGGCATCCCTGTGCTATGTGTATGTACCAGCAAATTAAGCAGCGCAAGGGACTAGCCACCCTCAGAACAATCCTTAACTGTTTCTGCCTCAGGCCAAATCTCCCAAACAATTCATAGGCACAGAGCCAGACCAAAAAAGTTAGCTTCAGAGACAGAAAAATGACCTCTGGTACTGTTTGTTTTACTATTATAGGCATATTTGCAGGAGGCTGTTTAATAATATACTGAGTATTCATGAGAATAAAACCGGAATGGAGTCCCCTAGTTTTCTACTTCTGGGAGTACTTCTTTAACCATAAAACTGGACAAACCTCATTTCTTTCCTGCAGCTGTTCTCTTTTAATGTCTTCTGCCAAAAAAAGGAGAGTTCTGATTGAATATCTGCAATCACAGATATTGCTGTAGTTGCAAATTCTTTCCTGTCAGGTTATGAAAACTGTCATTTTAGAAGTGCTTTGAAGAAACTCACATTATTGAGGAGTGTCAAGAAAATAACCTTACCTGCAGCAGTATTGTTAGGGTTTGACATTGGATGTGAAACCAAGAGGTCAGGAAGTCAGAACTCAATTCACTTAGCTATAAGCAAATTCATTTCAACCATTTTGACACAGCATGGTGGGTCTAGAGATTCATCTGCTCTTGAAATCTTTTTGACCTATCCATTCTGATGCCTCATACACGCAGTCAGACTTCCTGGAGAATGAAGCAACTCTTACCTTTCTTATAAAGTGGACCACAGAGGGCCATATCATCAAGGACTAACAAATGGCACAAGAGTTATTGAAAGTCCTGATACTTTTCCTTCTCTTCCAACTTACATGAATCCTGGCTAGAGAAGTTATGAATTCAAGTATTCCACCTCTGCCTGAGGGCTTGTCCTTGATAATTCTTATATCTATGAAAGCTTCTATGGTACTTTTCTCTCTGGTATCATCCCAAAATTTACTTGTGACTAACCTGCTTTAGTAATCGCTTTTGTTAAAAGTGATTGCAGATGTAAAGGAAAGATACGCTTTTTATCACAAAGAAAGAAGGATTGAAAAGATAGTCGTATATTGCAGTGGAGATGTACATAAAGCTAAATCAAAGATTTTTGTTCACCCTTTTAAAAGTGAAATTAAAGTAAATTGATAGGAACAGATTTACAACTGATGACAAGACATCTGTTTTTCACAGTGGAAATCTGTTTAACTGGTAGAACTCATTGCCAGAATATGTTACTGAGTTCAAGAGCTTAGTAAGCTTTAAAACAACTAACCATTTACATGGATAATGGGAACACCCACTGTTTTATTAGATAGAAAATAATGATTTTGATCAGAATGGGAATAGATCTTCATGTTTTTATACAGAAACATATCATTAGCTGGCAAGTATTAAGAAACATTTTCCATACAGACCAGTTATTTTAAAAGGAATGTTCTTATACTGAGATTTTGGTTTGCTGGTGAATTATAAAAAAAAAACCAACCAACCCATGTATGTCTGCAATGAGTCAAACTTGGAAAACAATTGAAGGATTGGTGAAATGAAAAGAAAACCCATGTGCCAAACAGAACTTCCAGTTTTATTTGCAATAATGAAATGGATTTTTCAAGAATATTTAAAATAAAATAATATTTTTTTAAAAAATATGCAAGCACCAACTTTTAAAGAGCTGTCTCTAAGACTGACTGCTGAGGATGTCTCAAGGGCAGGTTGCTGGGTTCCTTCCTGACACCTGAGGCTGGCTGTTGGCACGTGTGCCCCTCTGATGGCACACAGGCTCTCCAGGGCTGATGCACCTACAAGGCCATCCAGGAGGCAGCTGAGGGACAAGTGGTGAGATCAGGCCTGACTACCAGCAGAAGCTACTTTTTCAGAGCAGTGTAGGCTGTTAAACTTGCCAACTGCTGGGTAGTACAGTCATTCAGGTGTTTTTTTGGGGGAGGGTTGTGGCTGTCTTGTCGAGGTTTTTAAATAAAGTTTTAATACTTTAATAATTGTGAATTACCGAAATAGTTTTTTTTAGTCTTTCGCAGAAAATAATTAAAATAATTTCTTCTGTGCATAGAATAATTAAACACACTTTAGGCCAGAGACAAAGACATTATTGGGAGCTTGGTGCCTCTTGTGCATGTGCTTATGCATATTTTGTTGTAACATCTTAATTAGGAAAAAAAATCCTAGTTCTAATATTTTCAGTAATACCATTCATCTCTATTTCACTATCTTCTCTACCAATATTTTTGTTTTTTAATTTCAGACATGGATTAAAAGACATTTCCACAGGTAAAAAGGAAAATGTGTATATATATTGGTCTAAAAGACTCCAGAGATTAACATTTGCCCAATTGGCAATACTATTTCTGGGTTGGCCATATTGTTGGCAATAATTGGCAATATTATTTCTGACAATATTTCTGGGTTACTAATTCAGAAACACATGTTCTAAGTCATGCTTTATGTCATTGCAACTAAGCACCTTAAGCAGATCAGCGGAATGTACCCTAAAAGTCCCTATTCATCTGCATCATTTATAGAACTTAGATAGGGTTACTCTAGAGAGGCATAGAAAGAGATATATGATTTACAGATATCTACAGTGCAATCACATGACAGTGAACCTACACAGCCCGTTTGTAATCTGTTTGGTGGTTATTGTCCTCACTACTAAATAACTATCACTGATTCCAGCACTAGTCTAGTTTCATTTTATTAAGGTATCTTCAACCTCCATCAAGCATTCTTCACAGCCTTGTCTTCATGAGAAGGCTGCAATGTATAATGTTATTTTAATACAATAGTATCTTTCTAGTGTTTATAGGTCATGGAAAAATAAGTGAATCTTTGCCAGTCAGTTCAGTTGACAGAATTTTTAAAGATGATATTCTGCCCGACTATAGTCTGACTGCTCACTTGTAACCAGTGTCCACCAGCACAAAGCTATTTCCCAAGTCACTAATTTTCTGTACTTGCCCCAGAAGACCACTGTACAAGCTCCAGACTGGTGGTTTACACTACTGAACATAATAATTGCCTTTACTAACCCAGAGCTCAGTAAGGAATAACATCATACTGTTGCTAAAGATTATGGACTAAAAGCAACCTCTTTTGCCTTTATTGAAAATGTTCAATAATTTCCCCAGATGTGCAAGTATTTTTGGACATTTTTTTTTAATTGCTTTTTTCTGTCTTTTCTCTTTGATCACCATAGAAGCTGCGTGATTCAAGAAAAAGGATATTAATTAAACTCTCCATGGGAACATAAACTTGCAATAAGCAAGGTTGCTCTTCTGGCATCTCTCTGAACTTTCTCAAGTTTAACACTCACATTTAATCATAGCTATCAACTAAATTAAATGCTATTGTGTTGCTTCTTAACATGTATTTTTTAGTTATTTTTAACATATCAGGCAAAACAGATTCTACATTGTTTGCTCTAACATATTTTTAGAGAAATTATATTGACATCAAAACTATGAAAAATACATGTCCATCTCTCTATTAGATTGTTCCTGAAGAAGCAGCTCAAATTTCTTTAAAAAGGTGAATAAACCCAGCTCATTAACATGTTGATGAAATTAAGAAGAAAGATCTAAGAATCTGATTGTACCCTGATGTAACATAACAATAGCAAAGAAGCAAAAATGTGTTAGAAGGAGAATTGGAACAGATTCAGTAACTCAGGAGGGGATCTCCACTTCATTGTGCATGATGTACCCAACACCTTTTTGATGAACTGTTTTATAATTGTTTTTTAGAAGTGGATTCAGAATAATTTAAAAAAACAAAACAAAACAGAACAACCACAAAAAAACCAAACCCAAACCTCCATGGTTAAGTATCTCACTTTTGAAATAAAGTGCTTGGAGTACATTTAAATAAAAAATGCTTCAAATAGACTCCAGTTCAGCAATGCATATATGCATAGTTCAAATCGTATATTCAGGAAATCACGTTGCGAGAAATGCTTAAATTTCATTCTATTTAAAGATAAACAACAATGTGCATGGGTTTTGTTTCTTTATCTGTTTGTCTGTTGACTTTTAAAGATCATTTAGTTTCATGGATTAAATAAGAAATGAAATAAAACATTATGTGTCCTCCTGAACTTCTCTTTTCTGACATTTTTCTAGAATTTTTTTTCAAACAGGAGAAATGAGGAAAGTTCTAGGTATACATGACCACTTCAAAACTTAGAAACTCATTATTTCTTTTGCCACAATGATAATCTTCAGCTTGTTGGTTAAGAAATTCTTCAGAGATGTTCAGAAGCAAGCAACACTTTCTTTACCTTTTACAAGTCATGCCTCATCTGTTCATAATTCTAGACTGAGTTGGCTTGTTTTCACATTTCCAAACACTTTTTTTTTTTTTTTTCTAACTCAGCTTGGATTCAATAGTAACTTCATGCAACTCAAAGATACCTTTGCTTTAGAAAATAGACATTGTAAAATATTTGTTCAGACACAAAGCTGAGCCCTCAGGGTTCAAACGGAGCTGAAGACAATGCAAGAAACACAGACAATGTTAGTAAATCACTTCTGCTATGTTAGAGAAACATCCAAATATAAACAGATGGTTACTATGTAGATCTATTCTAAATAAACTGGCTGGCCTGATATAACTTAGGCCTACCTTTATTTTCATTAAAGGCAACAGAAACTTTGCAATCAACTCTTTTCAAAGTGGTATTTTAGAATTCCCCTTTTTAAAATGAAATTCTAAATGTATATGCCAGCTGACATATCTTAGCTGACATAAAGGTATGTGTGGCACTGGAGAGAGCAGAGCTACTTGAATAGCTGGCTTTAGATACAAAACTTCTTTTTTTTTTTCCTGCACTGAACCACGTTGCTTGGGCTTTTAAATGGCAACCACTAGAGAACACTGGCAGACTGGACAGACAGAAGTTCTGATTTTTTGTAGACTGCTCCTTTTAGCAGTGGCACTTTTTTAGAAATATTTTTTTCAAAAGGTTCTCCTTCCAGTGTTGTTTTTCAAATCTTCTAAGCAGACAGCGCCAGTTTTCATATTCAAAGAAATCTGATCTGACTGAAGATTTATATAGTGATATCAAGTCACATGCATTCACAAACTTACGTGTTCTGCAGTAATTTTAAACATAGCTAACAAAATAATCTGGACATGTCTGACTCAGGTTTCTCCAGAAAAAGATAGTTTTCAGGATTTAGGTGGTTCAAAATTCATATGTACAAAATAATGTTTATAATAAAAATAGGAAAAGTAATGGTCACTCTTTCAGGATACCAGAAGCAAAATCACAGAATGAAATAAAAAGAAGAAAAAATAGCTTCTGAAGGTGTGTAATGAAATGTTACAAATAGGGTATTACAATAAAAAGCTAACAGATATAAATCTAGGAGGAATCAATTCTCCTTTCTAATCATATTCAACCTTAATAACAGAGCTTTAATAGTCTCATACCTTTCTGCCAATTTCAGATGCTGATCAATAGCATTTACTTTAAAGAAGAGAGTAAAGCAAGGGAGAGACACAGGTGGCTAGAGACATGCTTTTTTCTTAGAAGGTAGCTGAATAATGATATAATGCTGTGTGAAACACAGAGGCAATATACCAGATAATCATCAGCTGCATCACTCATAAAGCTTTCATTTGCAATTATTTACTGGTTTATTTATTTTCTTATTTAACAACTTAAAGAACACAGGTTAGTTCTACCTGTTTAGAACAGTGTATTTTCTCGAATTTTGGGTACCAGAGACTTCCTACAGAATTCACCTCAGAGAAGAAATTTTCAGTAGTACATGAGATATGGAGACAGGACCCTGGCACAGTACACTATAGAGCATATTCCCTGCTGTGAGAAGCCTTTTTGTCTTAAATCCAGGCAACAGACTGACACCCTGCAGGTCCTGTTTTTATTCCTGGTTTTCAGAAGTGACCTTATACTACTTCAGGTGCTGCTGCTCCAGTCCTCCAGATCTCTGTTTACATGGAAAATCATCTGCCTTTAAAAGAGTTTTTCTTGATTTCTTTTTTAAAAAAAGGATTTCCTTTAAAACATTTGTTATTGTTATTTATTTCTCAGATCATGCTTCTAAAACTTTCTAGTCTAAATAGAGAAACAATCTTACAAGCTTCATTTGCTATGCTCCAGCCAGTTCCCATGGCTTTCAGCTTAGAGTTTTCTTTTTTCATCATCCAATATTTTCTTTTGTTTCTCTTCCCAGCACAAAATTGCACCATTACGCATTATTAGCTCATTGAATTCACAGCTGTACCTGTAAATAAAAGAGAGCAGGGAGTGTTGCCTGGCAAAGAGGTGACTGTTCCAAGCCATTAAAATCCCTTACCTCCAGAACAGGGTGGCCATACCCAGGCTGCTTATTAAGAGTGGTTGTCGGCCTAAGAGACTGGGAGAGTGCTACCTGAGACTGGGCCAAAATGAGGTGAGGGATCTTCATGAATGACCAAGTTCTGGGGCCCAGGCCTGGACACTGTTTAAGTTAAAGCCTCCTGTTCACATCAGAATGGTGGTAAGGTTTAGGTTTTGGGGTTAGTGTTGTTTTTTGCTTTGGGTGTTTGGTTTTGTGGGTGTTGTGGGGTTTGTTTTGGTTTGGGTTGGGGTTTTTTTGTCTTAATGCTAATTTGCTTCTTTTCTTTTATCAGTCTTAATGTTTTCAGGAAAGGTGAAAGAGGAGGGCTCTCCAGTGATTCTTTTCACAATTGGCTTTTTTCTGCCTAACTGTCTTCAGCCAACCAACTTTACATTGCTTTTTTTTACATTTGCTGTAATGGTCAAGGTGTTCTAGCTTGTTGATCTAATTAAAAACCCAAACAGAAAAAAAAAAATTGCTAGACTTGTTAAAGGATTGATCAGAAATTACAGCTGATAAGAGCAGGAGCCTGCCACTACTTTCTGCCCTTCCTGAGAAACACATAGTGCTGCCACCTCTGCTGATTCAGGGATTCCAGCTAAAGAAGAGAGAAAGCATAGATCAAAATAAAGATTATAAATGCCTTAAATTAGGATGGTTCTTGTATTCAAGACTAAGATTCACCTGGTGATTTTCTATAATGGGTTGCCTAATACCTGGGCATTCTTGTGTGTATATAGGATTTTGTGCTGCCTACAGACTGCAAAATTGGCAGATGCAAGCACATGTTATGTTCACAGCTGGCCAGACCACAACCCAGCTTAGACTCAAGACAACCTAGCAGACATTGATTTCAAGCTCATATACCCTGTTATTTAAAGACTGTATTAGTCTGAGCTGATAATGCTAATGCTGATATAGGTCTCCTGAACTGGAGCTAGCTCACATCCTGACTACCTGAGAGTCAGAAGAGATCAGGTTTGCCTGCACTTGTTTATGTTGTCATATATCATTAAGCAGTTAGCCCCAGGATGCCCCCAGCCAGTACCTGGCTCCAAGAGGACTGTGTTAATGGCATGCGCACCCAAAACAATACTTGGAACCAATCAGTGCCTTGGTTTAAAAACCTGCAAAATTCTGATACTTGGTAGTGGTGAAACAGAATCTGCTGAAATGCTAAATACAAAGCATGGCTGAATTAATCCTCACTTTGAGGCACATTGCCTGTTTGAGTACATCTGACTATGTGCCTGGTTCATACAGGTATGTGCTGGATGCTTGAAGCTCTTCTGCTGGTAGATGCCTATTCTTTCTGACTCTTCATTTAATATAAGGACAGTTTTGGTGCCTGTTTGTTTGTACGGTATTTCCATAGTTGCGGCATGGTGGTTTGATTACTGTGAAATAGTGGTTCAGCAAAGAATGGAGTTTAGAGGTTTGTAGAGAAAACAAAAAATAAAAAAAAATAACTTGATTCTAAAGACTAAGGTTCTTTTAAATGTGCATCGAGAAGCAGATTGTGTGACTCATAGAGGAGAGTGACATGGTAAAAAATAACAGTGTGCTCATTCAGGTATTTTCAAAAATATTTGGAGGAGGAATGGGCAACAATGTATCCAAAAAGCCTAATAAAGAATCTTTTGTTGTAAAGACTGGAGAGGTTGAAAGTGTGGACAAGTGCTTCTCTTTTCTGTGGCACTGCTCTTCATTACAGGTAACATAACTATTTGGTGTGTGTCATGGTGCAACACACAGGGAGCACTTTCTTTCATAGCATGAGGCAAATTCAAATGAAGCTAAACTAAAATGCATGGATGAGTGAATATGCAAAAATGCCTTATAGTTTATTCTGAAGGCAGTTGCATACAATAGCATTAGAATTATCTTTTTTAAAAATATCTAACCATTTTCATTGACTTCACTTCTCAATAAACCAACTTTCATACCTTTCTACATTGCATATCTTTCAATTTTTAGAGCAGTCTAAATGTTTGCCTTTAACACTGTCTCCCACAGTATTATCATATCCATCTAGCCTGGATGCATTAAAAAATGGTCAGATGTTCGGGCTTCAGGAGTAGCGTTTAATGGGCCACATGCTATCTGGAGGCTGGTAACTAGTGGGGTACCACAGGGGTCTATCCTGGACCTGTCCTGCTTAAGCAATGCCTAGTGTAGTTATCATCAGCTTTGCAGGTGAGCACTGGAGAGCAGAGGTGCCATACTGAGAGACCTACACAGGATGGAAAAATGGGCTGACAGGAACTTCATATAATTCAGCAAGCACAAATATGAAGTCCTTCACCTGAGAAAGAAGAATCCTTTGCAACAGCACAGGCTGGGGACTGACTGGCTTGGGGAGCAACTCTGCTGAAAAACTGGTATAACAAGCTGCACAGGAGCCACCAGTGCACCCTGGCAGACGGGAAGGTCATCAGCATCCTGGGTTGTATCAACAGGAGCAGAGTCAAGGGACTGAGGGAGGAGTCTCTACTACTCCTCTCTACTCAGCACTCATAACTAGAATATTATGTCAAGTTTTGGGTTCCCCAGAAGACATAGACAAACTGAAGTGAGTTCCACAGACAGCCACTAAGATAGTCAGGGAGCAAAGCAAAGCAAAGAGGGACTGCTTGACAGGGTCTTGTTCAACCTGGAGAAAAGACAGCTTCTGGGGGACGTAACAGCTGCCTGACAGCACTTTTGGAGAGGTGATCGAGGAGATGGAGCTAGGCTGTTGACAGTGGTGCATGGTCAAACAAGAGACAAAGGATGTAAATAGAAACAAGAAAAGTTCATAATGGATGTGAGTTAAATCTTTTCTTCCAAAAAAGATGGTCCATCAATGGACTGCTTGTCCATTTGTCATATTGCTCAGAGAGACTGTGTGGTTCCCATCCTTGAAAGTTTTCAAGACCTAATGGACAAAGCCCTGAGCAATCTGATCTGACCATAGCACTGCCCAGGCTTTGAGCAAAAGCTTGCACTAAAGACCCCCTGAAGTCCTTTGCAATCTAAATAATCCTAAGATCATATATATCTGTATGTGTTTTAAAATACTGACTTAAAACACATAGAACTGTTTCCCAGTCCTTGACTAGCATAAACACTACTTGGCAACACCTGAAACATTAGTGTTTTATCTGTGTTTGGCTGTGGATATTATCTACCTGGACTTTAGTAAAGCCTTTGACACTGTCTCCGACAGCATTCTCCTAGAGAAGCTGGCAGCTCCTGGCTTAGGCAGGTGTACTCTTCGCTGGGTTAAATCTGGCTGGATGGCTGTGCCTAGAGAATGGTGGTGAGCAGAGTTAAATCCAGTCACAAGTGGTGCTCCCCAGGGCTCTGTTTTGGGATCAGCTTTGTGTAATGTCTTTATCAATGA
>VZTL01027824.1:0-10196 GCA_013400535.1 Scopus umbretta | reverse complement strand
GTGCACTCAAGGTGAACCACTCCGTAATCTTCCCTAGTACAAAGGTCAGGCTGACAGGCCTGTGGTTTCTCGGATCCTCTCTCTGGCCCATCCTGTAGATGGGCGTCACATTAGCAAGCCTCCAGCCATCTGGGACCTCCTCTGTTAACCGGGACTGCTGATAAATGATGAAGAGTGGCTTGGTAAGCTCCTCTGCCAGCTCCTTCAGTGCTCTTCAGTGGATCCCATCTGGCCCCATAGACTTGTGAGTGTCCAGGTGGTGCAGCAGGTTGTTAACTGCTTCCTTCTGGATTATGGGGGATTTATCCTGCTCTCCGTCCCTGTCTTCCAGCTCAGGCAGGTGAATACTGTGGGGACAACTGGTCTGAGTACTATATAGTCATTATACATAGTAAACCTATTAGTAAGTGCCTTAGCATGAAGGTGTTTGATTTATTAAATATTCCTGTAGATTTTTTTTCTGCTGGACTTCACAGATCCTGTGATAGCCCATCAGTGGGCTGTTTCAGTTCATCTCTTCTGCCTGAGAATAATACTTAATGGTTTTGTTTAGACTAAATCTTACACTGCATAGGAGAGAAGCAAATGCATAGATAAATGTCTAGAACACAGATTTCTAAGTGTGGTAATAATTTTAGAAAGATATTACTTAGGACCAAAAATCTTAGGTTTGTTGTGTCCTTTTTGTTTTAGTTTTAATGCTGTCTTTTCTCATTAACAGGTTGAATAGCAGTGACACTGATGGAGAGCCTATGTATATTCAGATGGTAACGGCACTAGTTCTGCAGCTTATTCAGTGTGTGGTGCACTTACCATCAGCAGAAAAAGATTCTAATTCAGAGGAGGAATCAAATAAGAAAGTAAGATATTTTTAAAAAGCCTATTTGTTTTCTTTGTGCAGGAATGACTTTGTGTGTTTGTAGGTGTAATATTTTATTAGTAATGAAACATTGTAATTTTATGTCTGCTGTAATTATTGATGCAGAAGAGATGCTGATCTGGAAATCATATTTCTGTGTATGCTAAATTAATAGTCAAATATATGTCTTGTTATTTTTAGGTGGATCAGGATGTGCTTATTACTAACTCATATGAAACAGCCATGCGAACAGCACAAAACTTCCTTTCTATTTTCCTTAAGAAGTAAGTACTGTTGTATTCTTCAGTGTATTGATGAAACCAATTCCAAATAAAGTCTGTCATACCTTAAGATAAACCTAACCACTTTGCAGTGCTAAATACCTACTCATAAAGTAATTTTTAACAATATACTTTATAGGCCCTTGAGAGAGCTACCTGTCTGGACAAAAAATTTTATCGAACAAAAATTATGCAGAGTGCTTTACACATGTAAGAATCTGTTTGCTAGTTCATGTAGGATTCTTTTTATTAGGGGTCTGTTACTCATCTGAATCCTGGAAGCGAAGACTGAGTAAATATTTAAGCAGTAAAACCATATTCATTCAGTCATCAGAACGACAAAGATAGAAAAACGCAAAAAATTACTTTCATTTAGCTGAAATTAGGAATGTCAATAGCTCAACAGGGAAAAAAAAAATAGAGTATACCTGAATAACCGAAGGATTTCTAAGAATAAGTCTTGAGGTTTTTATCATGTTAATTTCTACTCTTAAGCTGAAAGTCTATTTAATAGCAAGCTAGCAATCTCTCTGCATACTTCTGGTATCATTAAAATTAGGGATGCCACATATAAGTGAAACACTGTCAGCTGTGTTGGGTTTTTTTGTTTGTTTTTTTTTGTTACATTCTCATTTTGACCTTTGTTGGACCACAATATTGAGGTGTCTTATCACTGTCAGGTGAACCAGACCAAGCTTAAGGAATATAGACACTCCACCTCCCTGAATACTACACTCCAGCTTTTTCCATCCAAGTTAATGCAGACTTGAACTCAAAGCAATAAATAAAAAAATCTTAGAAACAAAATTCTACTATCATGGATTAGCTACTTTACTTGCAGTGCAACTTGGAGTGGTAACTGTTTAAACTATTTCTCTGTAAATGAATAAAACACATTTTCTGCTAATATTTCAGATTTTTTTTAGAATTGCATAAAACTTCTTCTGATTAAACATAGGATTACTTCTGTTTACATCAGAAGAAAGCCTTAAAAAGCTCTTAAATTTGCTTACAAAATGCATTTTCTTTTAAACAGGTGTGGCAGTAAACAAGGGGAAGAAGATTACAGGCCACTGTTTGAGAACTTCATTCAAGATCTTCTTTCTACAGTCAATAAACCAGAATGGCCAGCTGCAGAGCTGCTACTTAGCTTATTAGGAAGGCTATTGGTAAGGGATTCTTGTTTTTAACTGTTATATTAATTTATTTCTTATTACAATGAAGACTTGTTTATTTCAGCTGAAGCTACTACAAGAATGCTTTCTGATTGTTGACATACATGCAACATTTAAGGATTTTCTTACGTGTATCACTACTCTGTAATACATAGATAATAAAATTTGGATTAGAGGATCATTGATGTGGAACTTGTTAAAGATCATATGTATAAAATTGCTCATGGAAGTCCACTTCCACTATTCCGTGACATTTTCAACATGAAAAAATACCATTGTATAGCATCTAATAAGTGTAGATGTTAATTTGGAGTAAAGTCAGACTAATAGCTGTAATTACGCATGTTAAATATCTTCTCTGGACTATTCCTTTAGCACAGAACCTGAAAACAATTAATTGGTTTGGGTTTTTACTATAATAGCATTTACTTGTGACATTTTACAGAATGCGAATATTTTTGTTGATGTGATTTTTGGGAGCTCTTCTTCAGTATTACAATGTAATTAATGCAGTAATTTGAGCTCTTTCTTGGTAAAATATTTTATGGTCCTCTTCCTGGTAAAATGTAGCTTTCTTTGTACTTCTGTGAATAATGAGGAAGTTCCATTATGATGCTTAAGATCTGTGCTATTGTAAAGGATATCTGCTGTACTAGCTGTCCAGTTTATATTATGAAAACATATATTTTTAAAAACTGTAACAGGCACATTTGTAGAGAGAGAGAGAGAGAGAGACCCAATAAAGGAAGAAATATTAATGTAAATAAGTAGTGTATCTGTGATGTAATAATAAATTACATAATTTTATACAGCATGGAACTTAGGTGGAATTTTTAATAAGGTCAAGCAATCTCTTGTGAGAAGAATCTCAGTTCCATAAATAAATATTTGGTTTTAATAGTTTATTCTTTTTTTCTTAGGTTCACCAGTTCAGTAACAAATCTACAGAAATGGCACTAAGAGTTGCATCACTTGACTATCTTGGAACTGTAGCTGCAAGACTGAGGAAAGATGCAGTCACTAGCAAAATGGATCAAGGATCTATAGCCAGAATCCTCAAACAGGTGTGTGAGAGAGCTTGTGCCAGCTGGACTGAGATGTATCCATTCAAATACTTGAAAATTTTAAAGGTGTTTGAAAAACGAGCATTGTGGGGAATCAGTCTTCATTGTTCAGATTTCTGAATCAAATATACTCAATTGCTAAGTATCACATTTGTTAGTTCGTGTCTTCCTTGCACCATCTTCGTAGCGATCATATGAAGTGGTTAATTACTGTGGTTAAGCCTATTTTCTTGTGATAATGCAGAGGAAATAATGGAGCAACAGTTGGATCTTAGGAGGCATTAAAAATAGGCATTATTATATGTGCAGTATATGTGCATTTGCTATTGCAAAATGGTAACTGAGCTTCTGTCATTCACATAAAGGCTTTAGAGACTTAAACTGTTAGGCCCGTAAGGTTAGTTTTTATGTGATGTAGCTGGTATTGGTCTTCGGTTTTTTTGGGGGTATGTTTGTTTTGCTTTTTAAACTAGACTTACATATATCTTTCATAGAGAGTGCATATTTGCATTTCTACTAATGTTGTTCCAAATCTGCAATGATGGCAATAATTATCACAGCAATGTATGCATTTGGGCTCTATACAGTATATAGTGTGATGAAAAAATCTCAGATCTTATGAGTCCTTTTGAAAATGTGGACTTGCACATTTCGTGTGGATGCTATACATTTCTTTCTGAACTACTAACTGTTCTCAGCACGATCTAAAGTTGAGTAGTCATATCAAGTTAATTTCCCTTTCAGTTACTTGAAGAGATTACAGATCTATTACATGTACTTTATAATGACTGTTACAGATTTATGTTGGAGGAAAAGCTTCTGCACTTTACAAGCATTCAAATAAAGAATCAAAATGCATCTACTCCTTTATGAGGCTGATACTTCCCATAACTTTTGTCCATTAGAATATTCTACAACCATATATTGTCAAGTCTTTATGTCCATGGCTTAATATAACTTATACTTCTGTGTGCTAAGTGGTTATAATTCTCCTATGTTGGCAGTGATTCTGACAATTCTACACTAGACTTAATAGAGAAATGCTTTAGAAGAATCCTTTTCTCCTTCCTTATCTCCAGAAGTTATAGCATTGAAAGATATTCTAAGAAGATACATATCCAAGTGGTGACCTACCTGAATTTTTTTAATTGTTTGGGGTTTTTTACAGGATCAGGCAGTAACTAGGCATTGGCATCTGCAGAAAATAAAATTGCTGTGGGCAATTGCTAAAAACATTTTTTCAGTTACTCAGGAAGCTTAATATCAGTGATGGTAGACAGTATCATCTGTGCATTGTGGAAGGTGGGTACTATACAGTACCATCAGTCAGGGTAGACAGGTGTTGTTTATAAATTATTTGTAACATAAGAACAAATAAATACTTGGAAATGTATATGACAGCTAAGCTTCACTTTGCTGTTCAAATGGCAAGAAAATAAGATGATCCATTGGTAGACGTACTCAGCTGTCATCATCAGAAACTTAAATTATTATTTCCATTCAGAAATTAACACCTCTACAGATTATTTTTTTCCTGCTGAATTGAATACTTAGGCTCTGTTGGATATTTCCTTCTGCGCTCTGATATCATTACTGGGATATTCCCCAGTGATGATGATGATGAATGCTTATGATTCTCTTTACTGTGGTTTGGACTCATGACCCATAGAACTAGATTTAGGAAAAAATCTGTTCTATTTTGATATTTTTAAACAGGAGTTTTTTGTTTTTTTTTTTCAGAAATCTGTCATAGATTAACAAGTTTATTTGAACACTTATGTATGCTTTTCATTACTTTATCTCATGATAGACTGATGTTCTGGACTTGTAACTGTACCTTTCTCCACTTGCTGATGTTTGCAAGCTATATTATCTGTTCTATTTGTGACAAGGTTCTCAATCTGTTTTGTTCATACAGAAGTTTAAGATGGTTATAAGCTACAAGTTTTATTGCTGAAGAAGAACTTCTGTAGCTGAAGAATTTTAAGCCAGAAACTATTCTTCTACCTTTATTATCAATATTGAATATGATTTGTTGTGGGCTTCACAGTTTCTCTTTGTTTGTTCTGTTTTTTTTACTTGTTTGAAAATAGTTGGGCAATTAAGGTTGATCAAGCTACCCTTTTATTCAGCCAGTTATGCACAGAATTTAACCCTAGTGGAAGGCCAGAATTTTGAATCATAATTTGCACATATATTAGAGTGCCAAATGTATATATAAACCTGTATCAGTATTATGTGCATTGTAGACATGTTTCGAACTGTTGAACTCATTAATTTGGAAAAAAAAAATCCTTTTGTCTGCTGCAACGTCAGCAACTGCAATGACCTGTGTATTTGGGTATATACCAAGGAAAAAAAGGGTGGTTTATGGATTTTGTTTTATGCTGTCTTGTAGATGTTGAGAAAATTAGTTTCTGACTCACGCACAAGTTCATTGATACGGACTTATTCTCTATAACCTGTATATGGGGAGATGTACATTGTCTTGTGGTCATATACGAGATCTTTGTTTGTTTTACATAGGCTAGAACTGTGTAAGAGATCAGGATGTACATAGAATCATAGAATGGTTTGGGTTGGAAGGGACCATTAAAGGTCCTTTAGTCCAATCCCCTGCAGTGAGCAGGGACATCTTCAACTAGATCAGGTTGCTCAGAGCCCTGTCCAACCTGACCTAGAGTGTTTCCAGGGATGGGGCGTATACCACCTCTCTGGGCTACCTGGTCCAGTGTTTCACCACTCTCATTGTAAAAAATGTGTTCCTTGTATCTAGTCTGAACCTGTGCTCTTTGAGTTTAAAACCATTACCCCTTGTCCTATTGCTACAGGCCCTACTAAAAAGTCCATCCCTGTCTTTCTTACGGGCCCCCTTTAAGTACTGAAAGGCCGCACTATGGTCTCCCTGGAGCCTTCTCTTCTCCAGGCTGAACAACCCCAAGTCTCTCAGCCTTTCCATACAGGAGAGGTGTTCCATCCCTTGGAGCACCTTCATGGTCCTCCTCTGGACCCGCTCCTACAGGTCCATGTCTTTCCTGTGCTGAGGGCTCCAGAGCTGGACGCGGTACGCCAGGTGGGGTCTCACCAGAGCAGAGTAGAGGGGCAGAATCACCTCCCTCGACGTGCTGGCCATGCTTCTTTTGATGCAGCCCAGGATTCAGTTGGCTTCTGGGCTGCAGGTGCACATTGCCAGCTCATATCCAGCTTTTCATCCACCAGTGCTGCAAGTCTTTATCCTCAGGGCTGTTCCCAATCTTTTCATCCCCCAGCCAGTACTTATACCAGGGGTTGTCCCAACCCAGGTGCAGGACCTTGCACTTGGTCTTGTTGAACCTCATGAGTTTCACATGGGCCCACTTCTCAAGCTTGTCCAGGTCCCTCTGGATGGCATTCTGTCCCTCAGATGTGTCAGCCACATCACTCACCTTGGTGAATCTAACCAATTCCTCATCCACCACACAGTCCACCCACCAAATCCATCTCTTTCCAATTTAGAGAGGATGTTGTGGGGGACCATATCAAAAGCCTTACAGAAGTCCAGGTAGATGACATCCATAGCTCTTCCCTTGTCTACTGATGCAGTCACTCCATCATAGAAGGCCACTAGGTTGGTCATGCAGGGCTTCCCCTTGATGAAGCCATGATAGCTGTCTTGAATCACCTCCCTGTCCTCCCTGTGCCTTATATTCATATAGGAAATATAAATATTTCCTATTAAATAGCCTCTTGGAAAAAATACATTCTGTTTTTAACATTCATATAGTTTAGATCTCACAAATAGATACATAGCACTAGTTTTCAGATTAATATTTCATATGCAGTGCTTTTTGTGCATCTGAAAAGTGCTTCTCGGGAAAATGGATATTACCTTATTCTGTAGATAGACTTTATGCAGTAGGTGACAAGTTTTGTCAAATGTGTGTTTGTTCTCAAGCTTTGTGACTGTTAGAAACTTAGTTGAATCTCAGAAAGCATGATTCTTCAGTACTGGAGCTCAGAGGTATTTGAGAGCAACCTCTTTAAGTTCTTTCCTAGATTAGAGCACGCTTTCTCTGTATGCCGTATCCCTGAAAGCAGTTATAGCAAATATTTTTACAGAGGACTGTTATTTTAAATTTCTTTGATGTTTCCCATACCTTTTTACTGTTGTCTGTTTCACACTTCTTTTTATATTACTTTTTTGCATTTTATCCCTTGTTCACCTGAGAAATCACTGTTTGAGTATTTGATACTGGTGAGACAGCTAATGGTGACTTTTATAAGTTAAACCTTTTGTCAGTCTGCTGTGTGTGATTTCAGCCCTTCTTTTTTCTTCTGTGACAGAGGGTCTTCACACAAGATCATAGAATGAAAATTAATCAAATCAGTCCAGTCTGTCTTAAAAGCATCTTACTCTGCTCTTAATATTTTTTAGACTTTAGAGCCACAGTCTAATTTGTTTCAATCTCTATGCAGTTTTCAAGTAATTGGTTAAAAAAATTGTTAATGTTCTGCAATTATCAAAACAACTGACTTCAGTATATTTCATAAGTGGACATGCAGATTTTCAGATGATAAAGACCACTATGCAATATTCTGGTTTATAACTATATTTCTACTTCTGACAGGTTTCAGGAGGAGAAGATGAAATTCAACAGCTGCAAAAGGCTCTGCTAGATTATCTGGATGAGAACACAGAAACTGATGCATCATTAGTGGTAAATTTCAGCTTTCTGGTGTCAAGCATATGTAAAAGTAATTTCAGTAATGTGTACGGAATAAAATGATTTTCAGTTATGCATATTAGTGCTTCAATTAAATTGTCACCTTAACATACACTGTTGATTGTGTTTTCCAAAATATTGTTGATGCATTAGATTCACTTAATTTCATTATAAATCTGTTAATTTTCCTTTTCTGTATCTATTGTTTTTGTTCTCTGTGCACCCTGCTGTGTTTCTCTAGTTTTCTCGGAAGTTTTATATAGCTCAGTGGTTCCGTGATACAACTATGGAGACAGAGAAAGCAATTAAATCTCAGAAGGATGAGGATTCATCTGAAGGAACTCATCATGCAAAAGATGTTGAGACCACAGGACAAATCATGCATAGAGCAGAAAGTCGCAAGAAGTTTCTTCGCAGCATCATTAAAACTGCTCCATCTCAGTTCAGTACATTAAAGTATGTTTCGATACCACTTATTTCTTTATTAGCCATGCATTTGATGTTTTAAATTGGTTTTGGTAAACGTGTCCTAATTAACACATGGAATTTGTTGCAGGATGAATTCTGATACTGTGGACTACGAAGACGCATGTTTGATTGTTCGATACTTGGCCTCTATGAGGCCGTTTGCCCAGAGCTTTGATATTTATTTGACACAGGTAAAAAAAAGCTGGAACTCTTAGTACAGTGAAACACATTTGGTTTCTGATTCCAGACAGTTTTGTGGTAGTGTGCCATATCTGTTCATTGTTGAGCACAGGTATTTAACAGGCCATAACACCATGTGCTTTCATATTCTGTACTGACGACATAAGTGATTATGTTTCTTTTTTTTTGCATGCATTTCATATGTCATATTGTACATACATTGTTCTATTTGTCCATCTGCATGTAAGGCAAAAGCATTATAATTAAATGTACACAGTAAGAGGATAATTACAAAATGTTGAAATAATTTTCACAGTTTCTGTAAGATGCATGCTCATTTGGTAATACTAACTCATGAAATTGAGCTTAATTTGATTTGAAAATACAAGCCAGCCTGGTCAGTTGCTTGCAGTGCATGTTACTGTCAGTTTGGAAGCTGTTGTTTGACCAGTGTAATTTCTTTGCTTTTTCTGGGAGAAGAGCACTAACATGTTGGCATGGTGACATGTTTGAACTCCAGTACTAGATTAGGTTATAAATTGGGGTATATATTACTTACATTGATCTGCGTACAGAGGCAGTCTTAGAATTACAGTGCCCACATCCAACTCTACTGTTAAAAGAACCATGGTGAAAGCCACAACTGAATGACAGAAGTAGAGTTTAAAATGAAGGGACTTAAAGAGAACATACAGACGTTGTGTAAATCCTGTTTGGACCAGTCTTAGATGTAGCAAATCCTAGAAAATATTCATGTTCAGTTATCAATGCCATGGAACATCACTTGCATGCATCTTTTTACTGTCTGAGAAGATATATACAATTTTTAGTAGACAGATATTCTTATTTTAGTTAAATCATTTGCATGTTATTCTACTGCATTTTTGCCTGTTAAACATTCTTTGCTACCTTCCCAAAGCAACTGAAACTTTGTTTTTGTTCTCTTATTAGATTCTGCGTGTACTTGGTGAAAATGCAATTGCTGTTCGAACAAAAGCCATGAAGTGTTTGTCTGAGGTTGTTGCTGTAGATCCCAGTATTCTAGCCAGGGTAAAAATGGAAATATCCATCATGCACATACGTTCTTCTGTCATGCTTAAAATAAATCTTCATTTCTTATTTTGAATCTGTGTTTCATTTCTTCTTTTTAGCTGGATATGCAACGAGGTGTTCATGGACGATTAATGGATAACTCCACTAGTGTACGAGAAGCAGCTGTGGAGCTGCTTGGCCGATTTGTGCTCTGTCGTCCTCAGCTTGCTGAGCAGTATTATGACATGCTGATTGAAAGAATATTGGTACGGTGACTTGTGGTATTTATGATAAAATAAGTGGTGTTGGAAAATTCATTTTTAACTGAGTTTGTGTGTTTAATAATACGGAATGATGATCCCAAGAGTAAATTATATCTTATTATTGTAATGGGGAGTATCTCTTAAAAGGGACCAACCTTGTAAAATGCATCA
>VZTL01027823.1:0-31069 GCA_013400535.1 Scopus umbretta | reverse complement strand
TACATTTTCTCCATTATTTACTTAGATCTACTACTCTATGAATCTGAAGTCTTTTGGAAATTGGAGAGATGTTTCCTTGTAAAAGACTACATGAGATATAAAGTAAGATTGAATTTGTGACATTAGGAAGATGTCTCTAGTAAGACTGATTAGGTAAAATTTTAGTAATAATGCTAGTGAACTACATTAACACAAGATGCAGCACTTCTTATGATTTTCCATTCCATTTGCTCCTCAAGCTAGTAAATAAATTAGCATAATTTAGAGCAAATTCAAGGAACAGAGAGACTTAGATTAGAAGTTAACTTTAACAGTAGAAATTTTATGTCCTACATATACCAGCACAGAAAGTGAGCTGTTAAAGAAAAGACAAATATATGCTTTGCTTGGAGTGTTGTTATCTGTGACTGAGTTTCTCCATACTTTGTGGCTTTAAAGGTCAAGGATCTCATGTCTGGGATGAACAAAACAATCTAGATGACTAAATCACAAAGTGAAATGACTACTGCTTTTGATATTTAATAGTTAAGCAATATCCTAGGACAATGGGTTGTAAGAAACATCAAGGTTTTTGCTCTGCTGAAAAAGAGTGGCTTCTATAACAAGAAAGAGGTGGTCTTGGGAGTGCATTCTGTACCTAGAAGGTTCATCAGTCTTGCAACACTTGCCAGTTTAACTGTCAGTAATCCAGGAACAGCTAACCTGAGAAATCCTAGCTGTTTTAAACAAAGCAGCCTTCATACCATTGGCAACAACAGAGGGAGAATCTGTCTTCAGGGAGAAGAAAGTTCAGCTGCTATCTCTCTTTCTGCACTAGACACAGAATCATAGAATGATTTGGGTTGGAAGGGACTTTAAAGTTCATCTACTTCCAACCCCTCTACTTCCACTAGATCAGGTTGCTGAAAGCCCCATCCAACCAGGCCTTGAACAGTTCCAGGGATGGGGCATCCACAGCTCCTCTGGGCAACCTGTTCCAATGCCTTATCACTCATCAAACAATGACCTGGTTTATCTTTTGTGCAGATATTTTGAGCCCTAGTAATTTCTCATTAACTTTATCCAGTCACTCTTGGAAAAATATTTCACTTCTATAAAGCATTTTGTTATCAAAATAGAAGTCCTTATTATCCTATTCAGACAATTGTTTTGAACATTTAAGCATAGATGAATAGCAGAATTGATGGTATTCGGTTGAGAACCCTGGAGTCTGCAACAACACAGGCTTTCCTAAGGCAGTTTTAGGAGCTCAGCGCATCAAAAAGAATTGCAGCAGTATATTGTGCCCAGTTTTTTCCAAGATGGTAAGAACTCTAGGAACTGCTTGACACAGATGTATATTTTTGCTTATGGAAGAACATCCTCTGTGTTCTCTAATAATGTTACTACTGTGGTCATCAATACTTTTCTACGTCCTTCATACCCAAAAATTATTCCTTGTTTTTAGTCCTCTCAGGAATCAAGGATCTGGAAGATAACATATGTTTTTCTGACAACGTAGGCATCGGACCACCTTAAAACAAACGTCCTCAGTGACATCTAAACTGGAATTCAATATATTTTGAGTGTGTAACTTCTAATAATCTTCCTCAGATCAGGTTGGACAGAGAAAAGAACACAATTTAATTTGTTTTCCTCATACTTGGAAGATTGAAAGGTTTGACACATAAAATTCCTTTGATACTAAATGATACTGCCTCATTAACACAATCATTGTCATGCAGGTGTCCCAATACCAATCCTTAGCGAGGCCACCTTTCTAAAAGGTAACATCTGTTTTTTCTGTCAGTTTTCATTTTGGAACAATTACCTTTTTCGTATCTCTGACAGAAAGTTGATTAGTGGCCTTGAGATGACAAAGCTACACATACGCACTGAATCAGAAGAAAAAAGGGCTTTTTCTTTTTATCTCTTCAGTGACATTCATTAGTGCATACAACTTTTCGTGTCCTTTGTAAAAAGTTAATGGATTGCTGCAAAGGAAGCCCTTTACTGTGTTAAAATCCAGTTCTCAGCACTATTTGTGAGGGAAAGACCTAACACAATACAGACTTTAAATGAAGGTCAGCATTAGATGGTAGATATAAGGCAGACAACAGAAACATGAAGAAGAAAAGATAAACTATACAAAAGGGTGAGATTTGTTAGGAAGTTAAACCACTGAACAGCAGTAAAAAATAAAGAAAAAGGATTTTTAACTTTTAACAAAAGAAAATTAAGAATGTGGTCTCGGAGTTCTAAGGCAAATGTTTATTTGATTAGTGTTGCATAAATAATTATGTTCTCTTCCTCTAGTTCTTATAAATCTAACTAATATGATGTATCCACTGTAACAAGAAAAGTTCTGCACAGAAGTAGAGGAGTGGTGTGGATTTCTACACCCACTTGAAAGACATACTAGAGATACAGGGAAATTTTTCCTTCTCATGCCTAAATACAGTGCAAGAGAATTGTCTGAAATAAGAACATAAGAGAAAAAGAATCCTGTTTTTAGCATTCTCCCATGCTTTTAACTTCACTGGATGGAAACCTTTTATAACACTGCTTGTTACTGCTGCTGTTATTCTTGGCCTGTTGTTGACCTGGATTTTCTTGGAGTTCTTTCTCCATTTAAAGAAATTATTTAATTCATTCATTTAGAAGCTACCAGACCTGATGAATGACTGTTAGTGTTACTTCTTGTCTGAATGGGTACTGTATATATGTGCATGGAAGAGAACATCTACTTCTTAGATGGAATACAGCCTTATGCTAGAAGTACAACCTCTATATTCAATAATGATATTACTGCATTATAAATAAGAATAGTTGTCTGGAAAGTCAAAGCATGATATTACAGTTGTGACCAGTAACATTGTGGGCATACAACCAGTTTCACTCTCATAACTTCACTTAAATGCTTGACTATATTTACTCGTATTTGTTCATATTGCTCATATACATTTGTATATACCAGGCATTGGAGGCTATTCCATCAGGGGTCCCCCCTAACACATGGACGGATGGCTTTAACATGTTGTTTCTTGTTTTAAGAAGAATGGATCAAGGTCTTGATTTGCTACATCTCTGTAGCCAACAAGACAGGTGAGAGAAATATACTTGTTCTAGCGTATCACCATGTCCTTGTGATAAATGAGCAGACTAGCAGTAAGGTCCACATGTTAGTCCATGGCCAGCAAGTAACTGGAGCAGGAGGCTTACCACAGGTCAGCACTGCTGCCCTGTTCTCACCTCACTGCAAGTGCTCTGAATGCAGATGTCATTCTTGGATTTATAGCCTAGGATCTTCTCTGTTCTGATGCAAATTACATTTCTTTAAGTAAACGAGTAAAATAGATCTTTGGGTAGATGCTGTGGCTTTAAGTATAATTGTAATGTGTGTAACAGGAAAATTTCTATTGAGAATATGTTGTCATACTTGTGTAAGAGAAAGAGATTGAGAGCTGACACCTTAAATCTGTTGTCACTCCAAGTGGCTGATTGCTGTCAAGTCTCATCTCAGCCAAGAATTGTAGTAAATGTGCATACAATTAGAAAGTGTTGTTGTTTGTATTAGTTCTTGCTTTAATATATAGATTACATGAAATGATCAGCAAAAGATCCTTTTCTGACTAAAACATGCTAAACAGGCACCAAAGAGAACATGAGTTTTAAACTTCATTGAAGCAAATAATTGTTTGCTAGCTATTAAAGTGCAGGAGATGATTTCTAATGTAAGAAAAAGGTTTCATGTAGCTATTGAAGGGAAACAACTTCAAACTAGTTAGGTGAGTGATCAGACTGCCCCTTAGGTACAGAAAGAATAAAATGAGATAGAATTTGGAAGAATATGAAGAAGAAAATGACATGGAAGGAGAAATTAACTGTTAAAACTGTCATATTACACAGACAAGAAAAGACTTTAAATATATGACCTTATTGTAAGTACATTAGGTATAACTTTTCAGTCACTTGTACCTATGTCTTTCCAAACATTTAGAACCATATTGCTTATTTTGGAGGCTATTAATAAAATTTTGCATGCATATTTTTATCTTAAGTTGTGTTAAAGTGAAGGGAACTGGAAAACACCAATGTCCTCCTCACCCACAAGTGCTGAACCTATAATAGAACACCCCATGAAATGCCCCAAGTTCTTTTCTACACATTTCTAAACCTCCAAAATGTAGCAGAACTCTTCATTTTAGCTACATCAGCTCGGGGCAGACACAGCATCAAGAGGATCGGGCAAAGTAGAAATGTCTTTCAGTGACTTCTGGTGCCATGCAACACTCTCTGGCGTACATCGGACTACATGCTTGAACTATGTGTGTCACTTGTTCAATGTCACAAGTTGTACAGAAGGAACAAAAACAACCACAAAGAGCTAGTGTCTGTATTTTTAAAAGGCTTTTAAAATTAGATTATATTCAATATATTAAAAAACACACAATAGTGCAGTGGCTGGTATTAAAGAAATTAAAAAGGGGAACAGAAGAAAAAGCTACAGATAGAAACAAAGTCATAATAAAGTAACATACATGGAGATGACTGTATAATTATAGAATTTTTAAAACCAACTAATCAGCCAGACATATAATCGGAGCTGTGGCTACTACCTTGTTACCTAGTATTTTCACATTTTTAGATGAAAATGAGAAAATATATCCTCTGTCACCAGCATAAGTCTGACAGTAAGAAATATCAAAAATGGAGACTTGATAGAACACTTCGAGAGAGAACAATGGACTGTACAATGTGCTGCTTAGCAATCAGAATGAACCACTTGGCTAAAATAGAAAAAGATTGAACAATTCCTATTTTCTAGCAAAGATAATGGATTTTCTTGTTTCCCTTAGGGATAGGAAGTCAATTTTCCCTATTGGAGATTGAAATGCAAACCTTATAGACCCCTAGAACTTAAAGGGAAAAGTAATTTTCCTTCTTTTTAATACATTTTCCCCCAACTCTTTTGTACAGTTCATGTTATTTAAATCTACTGCATAGAGAATATAGAATAGTAGCTATGTTTTATTAAGAAAATAAATCATGGCAGAAAAGTACTGGTTGCACAGAATAATCAGCTGATTTTATGGAAGTTTTACATAGTTAACTTGCACAAGTGAAGGCAGGTTTGTTGAAGTTTGTCTGCATTTTCACCTCTTTAGCATGCAAACCAACACTGAATGCTAATATTTAAGAAACCATAGGCTAACACTGCAGGGTGCAAAATAAAGATCATTTATCCACTCAGGTTTTCTTCTACCACTTGGACTTTCACATAATTAAGTTTTAGAAAACTCTGCATGATTTCTGTCTCAAGGTACATTTGTCTTGTAATCATACACCTTTGGAAAAAATGTTTTCATTTTCTCTATTTTTTGGTACTGTTGTATTTTAAATTATATTTTTTTCCTTCTTAACAGTAGTAATGAAACTTCAATACTAATCACAGACTATAAAGTGCTGAGTCCTAAATCCTTTGAACTAGAATGCAATAATATTCTATGATTTGCTATAGGTATTTGTAATAAGGGATTAAATCATAAATCAGACCTTTGTGAACTTCTAAGGATTTGGTATTCCACAGAGAAACAGCTAGTGTATTGATCAATTACTCCAATCACAGAGGTCTGGAAAACTAGGCTGACCAGTTCACAATGAGTTAATTGCTAAAGATGGAACATCCAAGAGCAGTGCATGTTTATCTAACCAGCCTCTTCACACTTAGAGTAAATTGCTTTCAGATTGTAAATTTGTGTATCTGCCTGTACAGAAGTGGCCCTGGCCTGAGGAAAATATTTTAAAGGACAAATCTGAACCTGGCCTTCCTACTGAATGCTTTTGAGTCTTTGGCATGCTCCAGACTCTTTCAGGTCGAGGTGTCCTGGAATATCATGACACCTTTTCCAAAGTAGACCTTCACCATATTTTCCCTCTTGCAACATCTGCTTGCCATTCAGCCCAACCCTGTGGATTTCACATGCAGTACTGTGTACAGGACACTGTGTGAGTCACACTGATATCTCTGAGAATGCTGCAACAAAAGTCAGGGAAAAGGAGGCAATTTTGAGTAGGGGAGAACTTCAAAAAAGCTTTCAATAGGGAGCTGTGAGATCTCTTTGTTCTAGGGCTTATCAGTCCCCATAGTTTGCAGCTGGTATCACTGGGATCCATATCACAGAATCACAGAATGGTTAGGATTGGAAGTGACCTCTGGAGATCATCTAGTCTAACCCCGCTGCTAAAGCAGGTTCAGCTAGAGCAGGTTGCACAGGATCGCATCCAGGCAGGTTTTGAATATCACCAGAGAAAGAGACTCTACAACCTCTCTGGGCAGCCTGTTCCAGTGCTCTATCACCCTCAAAGTAAAGAAGTTTTTCCTCATATACAGATGGAATTTCCTGTGTTTCGGTTTGTGCCCATTACCCCTTATCCTGTCACTGGGCACCAATGAAAATAGTCTGGCCCCATTCTCCTGACACCAGCCCTTAAGATATTTGTAAGCATTGATAAGATCTTCTCTCAATCTCATCTTCTCCAGGCTAAACAGATCCAGCTCTCTCAGCCTTTCCTCATAAAAGAGATGCTCCAGTCCCCTAATCATCTTTGTAGCCCTCTGCTGTACTCTCTCCAGTAGTTCCTTGTCTTTCTTGAACTGGGGAACCCAGAAGTGGATGCAGTACTCCAGATGTGGCCTCACCATGGCAGAGTAGAGGGGGAGGATAACCTCCCTCCATCTGCTGGCCACACTCTTCCTATACACCCCAGGATACCCTTAGCCTTCTTGGCCACAAGGACACATTGCTGGCTCATGGTTAACTTGTTGTCCACCAGGACCTCCATGTCCTTCTCCATAGAGCTGCTTTCCAGCAGGTCAACCCCTAACCTGTATTGGTGCATGGGATTATTCCTCCCTACCTAGCCTGTCCAGGTCTCACAGAATGACAGTACAGCCTTCTGGTCTATCAGCCACTCCTCTCAGTTTTGTATCATCAGCAAACTTGCTGAGGGTACACTCTGTCCCTTCATCCAGGTCACTGATGAATAAGCTGAACAAGACTGGACCCCATACTGACCCCTGGATAACACCGCTAGCTACAGTCTCCAACTAGACTCTGCACCATTGATCGCAACCCCCTGAGCTCAGCCATTCTGCCAAAGACTTGACCTACCTAAATGGAAAACAGAACAGGCTACCTCTCCCTCACATTGTAAAATTTAAGGTTCAAGTATATGTCATAGGCTCCATCTATCATCTCTTTGGCTTTTGATGCTGTTTGTTTGGATGCTAGTAACAAAAATGAGTTTATGCAGTCTGGAGAATGCTTTTTAAGCAGAGAATACTACTTCTGTCTGGGTTTTCTCCTGGTTTGTACACATGCTGATTCTGTCTGTAAATTTTCTTATCCAAAAATGGCATAAGTGATTGAGATGGCCTCTCTGCTTGGTAGGGAAGCTAGGGGTGATTGTGAAGAAGTCGGGCAGAGAAAGAGCTGTGAGCAGTGAGTGCCGAAGCATAAAATTACATCAGGCATATGCATATGTGCAAACTGGTCATCTAGGTGTAACTGGGCACTGTTGTTCCAGGCTGTTAAGTGGTTGGCTGCTGGGAAGACTTGGGTCTACTAATAAACCTGGTACCAGCTGGCACTGTTATTAAAAATTTACAAGCCACATCAGAAATGGAAAATGTAAATGATGTCTGCCAGCTCATTCATGTGTTTATGGTGGCAAGGCAGTAGATGGTTCATGTTGCAGATTTCCCTAGTAACAGAGGTTGAAGACAGGATGCTCACTAACAAGGAAGGAGCTCTGTCCTGGCAAGTATCAGATGACAGCAGGGGATGCAGAGTCTTGCCTATGCACTCACTCCACAGCCAAAATGTGCTTCTGCCATCCTGTGCGCTTAAGAGAAGGATGACACAAAGACTACAGCATAAACAGATATTGTGGAGATGATAAACTGGAGAGTAGCTCAACAGATGGGTGTCCACAAGATTTTTTTCTCTACCTTTCAACTGCAGGGTTCTTAGATTGCTGCTCAGGGGCTTGAAAATACAAAGATTGTACCTGGAAGAAGACTTGGCACATGCACCCCAGCAGAGGCTGTCAAAAGCTAATATAGATGCAGACCAAAGATTCATTCTTTTGTTTCATTTCCCCTGGCATCTTTTCCTATTTTCAGCTGAGAGTCATGATGTTGTTATTCAGAACAGGCAAGCAAGGACAGAACTGCAGCGGTAGTGCTTCACCACTGCCCATATGAAAAGTTGTGCTCCTCTAGATCTGCACATTCTGACACTGACTCTCTGACATGGGTTCCTGTCTTGACCTATAAGATACCTCACTATGATGGACGTGCATGGTGAATGAACCTAACTACTACGAGCAGACTGGTTCCGCTCACCCTGCTCAGGTACTGTGAGATCACCCGTGTCTCACCAGCCTTGCTTTGAAGCTCATCTCCCAGTTCCTTTTTCTTCACTGAGCAGGATGCCCTTCCTGGTCCCTACAGGGGGAAAAAAAAAGCCTCCAAGAAGAGAGGACTCCAGAACTATTGTACAGAAGCAGGAGTTAAAAACCCCACCCTTTTTCTTATTCAAGTAATTCCCGTGAAACACTTGGTCACATGGTCACATTAATCACACCCAATGTTCTTTACCCTATGCACAGAGGATCTTCAGAAATCATACATATACCATTGTCCACCAAGGCCATTCTTGTTCAGAGGATAGAGTCACTGTAATGAGTTAAACAGTCACGATCTGTGGTATTGGCAGGTGGCACTCTGATCTGCAATATTACTGGTAGCAATGTGGACACATCTTTAGCTTCTCTGCTGTAGAAAGTGTGGAAGGTGCCCAGTAGCAGAAATGGTGTTACTGTTGCAATGCCTATTGAGTATCTTGTACAGGGTTCTAGTGTTACAACTCAGAGAGTGGTGGTGAATGGAGTTCAATCCAGCTGGTGGCCAGTCACAAGCGGTGTTCCCCAGGGCTCCGTACTGGGGCCAGCCTTGTTAATGTCTTTATCAATGATCTGGATGAGGGGATTGAGTGCACCCTCAGTAAGTTTGCAGATGACACCAAGCTGGGCGGGAGTGACGATCTGCTGGAAGGCAGGAAGGCTCTGCAGAGGGATCTGGACAGGCTGGATCAATGGGCCGAGGCCAATTGTATGAGGTTCAACAAGGCCAAGTGCCAGGTCTTGCACTTGGGTCGCAACAACCCCATGCAATGCTATAGGCTTGGGGAAGAGCGGCTGGAAAGCTGCCTGGCAGAGAGGGATCTGGGGGTGCTGGTTGACAGCCGGCTGAACATGAGCCAGCAGTGTGCCCAGGTGGCCAAGAAGGCCAACAGCATCCTGGCTTGTATCAGGAACAGTGTGGCCAGCAGGAGTAGAGAAGTGATTGTGCCCCTGTACTTGGCACTGGTGAGGTCGCACCTCAAATCCTGTGTTCAGTTTTGGGCCCCTCACTACAAGAAGGACATTGAGGTGCTAGATCGTGTCCAGAGAAGAGCAACAAAGCTTGTGAAGGGCCTGGAGAGCAAGTCTTATAAGGAGTGGCTGAGCAAACTGGGGTTGTTTAGTTTGGAGAAGAGGAGGCTGAGGGGAGACCTTATCGCTCTCTTCAAATTCCTGAGAGGAAGTTGTAGTGAGGAGGGTGTTGGTCTCTTCTCCGAAGTAACTAGTGATAGGACAAGAGGAAATGGCCTCAAGTTGCGTTAGGGGAAGTTTAGATTGGATATTAGGAAAAATGTCTTTACTGAAAGAGTGGTGAGGCTTGGAACCGGCTGCCCAGGGAGGTGGTGGAGTCCCCATCCCTGGAGGTGTTCAAAAAACGTGTGGATATGGCACTTTAAGACATGGTTTAGTAGGCATGGTGTTGTTGGGTTAATGGTTGGACTAGATGATCTCGGAGGTCTTTTCCAACTGTAATTATTCTATGATTCTATGATCTAAAAAAAAGAACTGGAAAAGAGCTGTCACAATTTATTCTTACCTTAAGAAGGAGGTGATCTGTGGTAGTCAAACTGTTTGGTAAATATGGTCAAATTTATCTCTGTCCCAAATCACTTTTTTCTTAAGATAATATACACAAAGTATACACATGCATGCACACACACACACTCATATGCTTGGTTTTGAATGATTAGGTCAATATAATACTTCATGGAAAGCCTTTGCCATTATTCTTCTGACTGCTTTTTTCCTGTCTCTGTGTGTTCTACTAGCTGAAATATTAGATTAGTGTAATCTCTGCAACCACCATTTCGCTGCAGATCACTCTGTGAGGAATTGGCCCTATACCAACCACTTTCCTATGTAAATTGTGCCTACATTCCCTACAGTAATGGCTCTACAGTGGACAGTCCTTGTGTGAAATGTGAGAAGTGAAGACCTTTATAGCAGAGAAACATTACTGTAAAAACACTCATTCAGTCTTGAGACCTCAGGAAGTCTATGCCTACTGCTGTAACTAGTTTCTTTCACAGTCTGCTTGCCTATGCTTGGATCAATACTGCTCCCTGAGGACAACGTAGTGAATTTTCTAACTCAGTTAATGCCAGTCTTACTTTGTCGGCAGATTTCTCATTGGTTCGGGGAATGCATGTAGCAATAATCCATGTTTGTGCTATTTCAGTTATATTGGATACACTCCAGTGATATTACTGAAATAAAAGGCTTAAGGAAGGTTATTTTGTCAAAAGTGTCACTGAGGGTGGACACATGCTGTCAGACAGATATCATGCAGCTTTTTTCATAATCATCAATGTAGCATTCACATATTGGAAACAACAGCAATACTGTTACCAGTAAACTGTGTCATATATCTCTGAAGTGCCAAGGAATAATCTTCCATTGAATGCTAAAAATGGGGAAACCATAGAAACTGTTCCAGGTTCTCTCTGAAATAAACTAATTTTTAACATAAATGAGAACTTCAATCAACATCAAAGTTACTTCACCTTTATATGAATAATAACTAATAAAATGCTTATTTTAATTACTCAAATCTGAAGTATCTGTGTAAATGAATAATTAATAACAATTAATATTTGCTCAAAAATTAAACACTCAAAGACCATTTAAACAGAATACCAACTTTGCTTCTTCACCAGCAATGTAACGGTCTAAATAGAAAACAAGAAAATAAACAGAAACTTAATTTTATGTCTAGTAACAGTTTAGCATTCTTTAATTTTCTTTAATTTAGAAGTTTATTGAGCCAATAGATTGTGAAGGAATATATTTTTGGACAAAAATGGTACATCCTAGGTTTCATTGACTCAGCAGCAGGAATTTCTGCTGCTAAACAGCTGGTTTTTGTAGACTAGTCTTCCTACCTTTTGAAGACGTCATCATCTTTATAAGTTCATAGCATTTTTTTACAGATAAGCTAGACGACTTGCTGACTGCAACCCAGGAGGTGTGCAGAGAAGTCTTGCAACCTGTGGCACTTCAACCACTGTATAATTGTGTTTTGACTGTGTTAGAGGATTTTTTAATTTTTTTTTTATTTATTTAATATATAAAAATTCAGGCCCACTTGAATCAGTAAAACCCTGTGTTGCATCTGGGGTTCCTAATCTTTCTATCCCTTGTAAAATCTATACTAATCTTTCTAACCAGTCTTTCTAATTAATGTGTGATTAAAACACAACTTGTAAGGATTCTTCCTCCGAGTGTTGCATGTGCTCAGCTGCAAATACTATTTAACCTTATCTAGTTTATTTCTTATGGTAGCAACAAAAGACATGATGACATTAGGGAATGTTAAAGCAGGTTCTTTTCTTCTCTCTGCCTCTATGGTACAGTTACTGTTACTTTTTGCAAATGGTTAAAGCAATGTCAAACATTTTAATGTAAATATTTGCATATAGTATATAGAGCAGCTATAAATTGGACAGTTTTTCTGTGATCTATCTCCTATTGCTCTAAATTTTATAGCAAGTTGTCTGTGCAGCACCAAGTTATGCACATAAATAAACTTATAGAAATAATTAAACCTTTGACTGAAACAAGTCAATTCCATCATCAGCAGAAAAGAAAGAAGAGAATTTCAGGTGTGATGCCCTAACTTAATCCTGAGCTGGAGCTAAACTGGTACAATGACAGGATCATAAAAGAGACAGAAACTCAGACAGAGACTCCACTTAATCAGGATACATATTAGTATGAAAGCCATTTAACTGAGACATCTTTCTGGGAACAGATTTAAACCTAACAATACTAAAAATCAATAATGGCGGTTTAAAGTGGGACATGCTACTGCTTGGTAGGTTGTCTACGGACATAATTAAAGCAAACATGACATCTTTTGGTGGTCTCATGTTTGTTCTCACTTGCTTGCTAATTTATTAATTCTGAAAACTTCCTTTGAAGGCATGTATTATGTGTAGGTTTATATTCCAGATGCTGAGTCTGCAACTGGAAAACCAGCTGTTATCAGTATGTGTAGCCAGACCTAAACTCAACTATACCAAAGTGATAGAAAAGGTGAACCAAATCAGAGGTTAAAGCAACACTTGCTTGGCATTTCCTGTGCATGACTAATATACAAACTTTAAAATGGCTTAAAATATTGTTTCTGAAAGTGATGAGTATGTTTTCCATTTGTCAACACTGGTAGTAGAATTTGCCTGGGCATTGGTAAATGCATACATCACTGGCATGCATTATTGATAACAGAAATGTTTTTGGCACTGAGCAGGCTTTAGTTCCATGCCAGCTGCTGAATGTGTTTCATCACACTTTTATTTCACAGCTGCCTTTCTTGCTGTCAAGAGGCAAAGAACAGTCTCTGTCTCTGTTCAGCTACATACCCTTGCCTACTCTGCTGGTATGTTTACATCCTGAGGCTGTCCAGATGATCAGGTTCTCAGGTATCCAAGCTTTGAGACTGTAAGCACAGCCCCAGGTACAGTCTATACTTACCTTCCAGGTAATGCAGGATATTGTGTGCAGAAGTACATCCAATGGGTTCACTTACTCTAAAAATGCCCTCCTATGTTGTGATCAGCAGTACACATACTGTTCATATGCAGCTCAGCAGATGGATCACAGACACCAGGTAGGAGACTCCAGACACCGTTTTATCAGCATATAAACTCCCTACTGTTGAAGTCCCCACAGCTTCTCAGCAAGTCACATTACCCCTTAAGTATTTTCTTATTACTCGTAAAAGGGAGTTGAAGAGTATAGAAGGGAGTTATAAAGCTCTCTAATTCAGAAATTTCTAGACATTGTAAATATTTCAGAGTGGATGTTCTTTTGTGCTATGCTTTATGCAATAGCTGACATGAATGTGGAATATTTGTAAGGTGCTCATTAAAACTGGTTAATTCTGATTCACCCCAACTTTCCCAGCAGCACAGGCTATTAAAAAGGTCAAAGCAGTAGTGAATAAGGCTCTTTGTTGTATAGTTTTGCTGGTTAACTGAACCCTTGGATGATAGATTATTTAAATCTGATACCATCACATTTCAAAGTAGGATTATTTTTCTTTAATGAATATTAAATGTGTATTTAATAATTTATTGTTATAATACTGCCTTTTATCAATTGAGAAGTGTCAAGTCACAGTAGTGTCTGTCATTCGCAAACTGGCTATAGGTAGCTGCAAAAAAGGTAAAGAACTGGATGGCTAAACAATGAATATATGTATGCAGTATAAAATACTCTATCCCATTTTGGTAAATGCTCCTCCTTATTCACCTCTTTATTGGGCTGAGTTTTTATGATCCTACTATATTTAGAGTTTCTCAATAAAAAGAAGACATACGAGAAAGACAAGGTAAGAAAATTAATGAACTTAAAAAATGCCAGAGGCTGAAAGATAACCCAGTTTTCATACGGCTAGGTAATTAACATGTCAACTATAGTCTTTATGGTGTGGAATTTGAAGTATTCTTAAAAGGTTAGAAGTATATATTTGCCTTCAGTACTTACCATAATGACCTGGCGCTGCCATTAATATAGATGCTCTTACAGAAAACTACACTGGAAACAGGTGTTTTTGTGGCTACTTTTGTGGCAATTTGCATAGTGAATATGTTTTTATAAATAGTTGAACAATTTATCTCACAGGTATATTTAAAGGCTGGGACATGGGTCTTAAACAGAGAAGACAAGTCATTGTGTCTCACTTTATCCATTGTAAATTATGGATTAAAATGTTTATCTCTTTAGTAAAGTACTTACAGAACTACTAAAGAAAAGGTCCATATAGATCTAAGTATGTGTGTATTTCTTATAAAGGGGCGCAAGAAAGTTATTTGCTGAGATGCCATAAAACCACTTGTTCTCATGATGAAAAAATATTTCAAGAGTATTCAATAAAAATGACCACTTTTGAATCTGTTATTTTTATTTCCATTTTAAACTAGACTATTTCTAGTGACAGTCTTTTTTACATTCTCTCAGTTGCAGACAGTACTGTGTTTTCTGAAATTCTTAACAGCTTTAATGTGACTGGAATCAAAGTGATTAATTTTATGTTAATTAGGGTTAGTAAAATATTCAGAAAATATAAAGTAATTTTTGAAAGTTAATGTATTTTCCAAAATGTGGTGATGACAGTTGTCTGAAAATGCAATGCCTGCCATGCATCAACAAATCTTAGGCTGCTTTAGTTTGCTGGCATCAGGAGTGTGCTGAGACTCAGATGTTGCAATGTGTGCTTAATACTAGGTATGCATATGGTTACACTGAAGTAAATGTCTTCTCTTGACATGTGAAAAACACAGAGCTGTGTGACTATAGGGTATATGTAGAGAAAGGATATGGGACCATAATATCACAGCAAATACACTAGGACTGCTTCATCATGGAGTACACTTTCTGTCGTCACATACATTTGTGAAAAGGGAGAACAAAACACCATCATTTTCTTTTGGCAGGATTTGCAACCAGCACAAGTGTAAGTGACACCCACAGAAGTAAACCTATGGAGACTAGAACATCTGAATTTAAAACTTTTCCTGGTCTACCAGGAAAGAAAAGAACTACCAGGAAAGAAAGAACTACCAGGAAAAAAAAAAAAAATAGCTGGAGTGCAGCAGAACCAGTTTTTTACATCCTATAAAACCCATGAACAGCACTGAACTATTTCTGAATGTGCTGGCTTATCCTTTATCTACCTAGAAAAAATTAATCTTTGCAAAATTGCACAATATTTATGATAGTAAAATTTATTTGGACTTTGTCTTGAGATAGGATGGTTATTTATGGCACTGATCCTTCAAGAAATGGAGTAGAAATAAACACACTTAATCACATGTTAAAGTTGAATTACCAGCAATATTCTACCAATTTCAATTTTACAGTTACAATATTAGTCTAACATTCAGTCACTGTAAGGGCTAAACTCAGGTGCTGCCCATATCGTCAGCATTTAACAACAGCAAATATCTAACTATGAATGTTTATCTGTCTGAATTTTGCTAATGTTATGTAACAAAGTAAAATACATGTTTTTAAATAGTTTGTATATCCTCAAAACTCTGTTGCTGTTGTGGTTTTCTTTCATGAAAGTGACAAATATATATCCAGCTTTGTGACATTTTTTAGGGCTGGTAACCTTATTTGATCAATTAAATATTTTTATATTTTCAGAGACTACAGTGAGCTGAGAAAGGTACTGAGTATGCAACACAATGCAATAGAATCCATTAAATTTACATTGCACTGTGGTTGGGATGGAAATATAGGCATAAATAGAAATTGAATAGGAAGTGATCTAGAAACTATCAGAAGAAAAATCTGAGGTAACAAAAGATAGGGGCTAGATATACATTTACTCAGATGATACGAGAAACAAGACCACTTACTCCTATGTATCTAATGAAAGGTTTGAATACATGAAATGAATTACACTTTCTCATAAATGTAAGCATGAGTAATATCAGATGATTTTCAAGACCCCTAACTCAAGAATGCTAATGCAGAAATGAAGAAGGGTAACAAAAATGACACAAAGGTGGAAGGGTAAGATATATGACTAAATGAGCTCTGCATATATTATTAACAAAACAAAACAAAATGAAGCAAAACAAAACAAATCAAGAGGACTATGACGTATATCCTGAATGTGAAAACAGGACTACAGCTTGATAAGGTGAAAGAAATGATGCTATCAATCCTTGTAAGGATTGCAGCCCTGGAGTTGCATCAAGCTGTGGTACATGAAAACTACTGCCACATAATTTGCTGGTTAACACAAGGGCTATGATAGCAGCAAGGCTGATAGCTCCATTTATTCCCCAATACTTTTCTTTCTGTTGATAAACTCAGCTCTCAGTGCAGTTTTCTCCTTGTAACTTCAGGAGTACACCTATGTTAACTTTATTTTTCATTAAATGGACTGCATAATACTACAAAGTACACAATCATAACTCAGATTATATTCTGAGGTCAAGCATTATCCATAGCAATACATATGTGTGTGTGTATATATATATATTAGATATGAGCTCCTAATAAAGTGAATCTGATAGATTAACATCATGGTATAGTCATCTGCTGCCACACATGTGTAGCAACTACCTGTCTATATATTAGACTGAGAAGGAATAAAACACAGTATTGAGTTTTTATTACATTTTGATCATTATGTCCTCATTTAATCTTTTCTACATTTTATGGCTGGTTAGAGTTTTAAACCTGTTTTTCTATTGGGTTTCTGTTGTTTCCATTTAACATTTTTATTTGGGGAGTTTTTGGCTGTCCACTTTTTTTTTTTTTTTTCATTGAACTGCTAATTATCAGTTTGTTTTCTTTTCTAAAGGTAAGCCTGTCTCCTGATTTCTTATCATGTATTTCTTAAATTAGCTGGCATTTTGTGTTCCCTGATATTTCTTCTGTTTGCTTAGCTATCCTTTAAGTTTCAACTGGATGAAATTAAGGGGCAAGACACTTTTTTGAAAGCTCTGTAAACATAATCCTCTCTGTCTTAACTAACTAAATGAGGAGAAAAGCTGGAACAGAATTCAAATTCTTTCAGGTTGTGCTTCATGTGTAGTACCTAGCTATAGATGTAAGGAGGTAAAAGTCTTCATGCTGTGTGGACTGGTAATACCAAGTAGTTTAATCAGCCATTGGATCAGGCAGCAAATGATAAGTTTTTATGATTTTTAATAATCATCAGTGAAGAAAAAGAAGCATTCTTTTTAATCTTCCAACAAGATCACATACAGTGTTGTTCATACCTTACCACAAGTTATTCATGTACTAAGAATTTATTGAAAGAATCAAGAATTTTTTTATTGGCATGAAGGGTGGCAATTAGGGGAAACATGCTAGAACAGATGTGAATGACATCTTCACCATTCTGATCAACTGTAACATATTCCGTATTTTTGCACGGTGATTTATACAGTGGCATGCTTACATGTAATTCTTATAAGTTGTCTTCTTTCCTGCCTCCTAGTGGAGCAAGGATGTGAGATCAGTCAGAAAAACATGAACTTCCAAGTTGTCACCAATGAAATAAAGGTAGTTTCCACTGGGATGTGTGAATGACCTCTTTCTTTATGTCTCTGTTTCTGGAGAAGAGCATTCATACCTGACAACAACTGGAGATATAAAGTGCTTAATTGATCAGCATATGGACAGAACTGCAAAAGCAGAAGCGGGAAATTTCTATGCAGGCTGCATAAATTTGGCCTGTAACCTGGAAAAGAACTTGAAATCCTCACACTACCACTTTTCTGTTCTCTGTTTCTCTTCTGTGTGTTCTTAAATCACCTTAGGAACTATTAAATACTGTTAAAGTACTCTTAAAGAACTGTCAGAGATTCTCTCCTTGCTATTTTTTGCTTTACTTTCTGACATCTTTGTCTCCTCTCCCCAAAACCTGTGCCTGTTTTTTCTTTTATTATCTCTTGGCACCTTTGTGACCTTGGCTGTCCTCCTTTCCTCTCCCAGGTTAACTCAGTGGAGACTAAGTTTTGCCACAAGCAAGAAGAGTGTGTTTACATATACCTCACAAGAGTGGAGTTTGAATAATTTTTCCCAAGGTACACATTCCTGTCATAAGACTAGAGCAAGACAGGAGATGGCAGGAAGAATACTGTGAGTGTATTCCTTACCTGAGGGGCCTGGGAGCTAGGTATGGGCAAGCAAATGGGGGTAACTCCTGTAGGAATTAATCTACTGAAAGGACCAGCAGGGTGGTGGATGGGTGGACAGACCTGGGAGATCTGCTCCAAATACAAGAGAGCCAGGGTGCCTCTACAAGGTTGCCCTTCATCACTAAAGTTTTCCTCAGCATTTGGAGTAGTGATGGTGCCCTTGCTTCTTTCACAGGTGATTGCAAACCTGTCTCAAATCTTCCATCTCCATGCAGGTAAGTGTGCTCACTGGAAAAATCCATAATTTGAAATTCATGTAGTGAATTCGTGTAGCAATATCTCCCTTGAGTCATTTCTAAGGAGTGGAATTTGCCTTTTAACCTTCAAATCTTTCATAGATCGGATGACATGAACTCATCCATAATAGAACAAGTCAGTTTCTCCAGCCTGAAGCTGGTCCTTTTTGTTTCTACCTAAAATACCTAACTGCACCTTTTAGATATAGAGATATGTAAAATATAAGTACATATCACATACATAAACTACAACAAAATAATAAAAAGGCAAGATTTTAAGTACCTGAATGAGCACCCAAATCCTGAAATTCAGGAATTAAAATTGCTCCTACTGCTACAATTTAACCTTATCCACCACCCCAGCCCTCTGTGAGATGATGATGAAAGTGTTTTACTCACTGTACAGAATCAAATTCCCTGGAGACAGCTGTGGATCTGTGTAATGATAGGACATTTTCAGAAGGTGAGCTTGTGTAATAAGTGAGAAGAGCTTATTGCAAGGTAAGTTTGTTAAGGTATCTTGCACTAAGAAATAAGATTGTTTTCTTAACAGTGTCATAGGATTCCTTTGCATTGCTGAGAAATCTACTTGAAACAGTTTTTTATCACAGGAAAATAGTTCTTATTTCTAAATGCCTGACTTATATTTCACAAAAATGCCTAGAACTCCCAACTGAAGTTAGTGGGGGTATGTTTTGAATGTGTAAAGTGCTACAAAAAGGAAGAGTACTTTGGGACATCATGTGCAAAGTGTCTCAGAGAGATCTCTAGGAACAAGTAGATGTTTTTATCTTAAATAATCTGTCCCCATTTGTAACAATGAGATAATAAATATTATCTCTTCATCTCAAGGATGTTGGGAAAATTCTTAATAAGTGTGAAGAATTTAAACCCTGTATAATGATGAGTGCTATACAAAACCACGGAAGTAAATAAATAATTGAGTTCATAGAGGGATTGAAAAGCGTGCAGTAAATACAGTATAGAGCAACACACTGCACAAGGCCAAAGCAAAATATTGAACAGCTGTTTGCTAACTAAACATCATCTTGCCAGTGCACAGAATTAAACACAGGGGAACAGACTATTGCAATCATATAATTAAGACTGAATCAAGATGCATATGTACTAAGCATCTGAATTAAGATTACATAGGAGATTAAATCTTGCATTTTTTAACTTCCGAGTGTTTAATGTTATGGTATTAACAATTTGTGTGCAATTTCCTCGGCTTTTTCTAAAAACACACGTTGAGAAAACAGTTTTCATTCTGTAATATTGCATTGATACTTAACAGGTTATTAGCAATGCTATAGCCTTTAGCTCCATGCAGAATGTTGCGACTTGGCCTAATAAGGAGCCTGATAACAGAAGTAATTATTAGCTTTTATGGAGACTAGAGTAAGAGTAGAACCAAAAGCAATGTTTTGCTGGTAGGTTTCACAGAATTTGATCAGAAGAAGAGCAGGATTTGGAGCAGGACAATTTCTGGCCAGAATTATGCTCTGCTGAACACAAATGCTTCTTCCCTACATCTTTAAGTATGATGTCATTTTGTCTTAAGTGCTGGGCAAGGGTGGCAGGTGGCCACAGGTGATGCCAACACACCCTTCCCTTCCCTGGTGGGGTGCAGTCTTACCATGCTCCAACCAGCCAAGTAGGGCTGGAGACGAAGCCAGGTCTAGGGTCTGGGTCCCAGGGACAGCTATAGGCAAGATCAGGAAAATCCTAACAAAGCTCTACTCAGCCAATCCTTATCTCAGTTCTGTAGCTGTTGAAGAACAGCCAGTGATGGATATTTAGAAAGAGTACAACAAAAGTGCTTATTAAAGTGATCCTTCTTATTTTCTGTGTTTCTGGCAGTCAGCTCTTCAGGGATTTCCTGAGCTAGAGAAAGCATGTTTTACAGATATTGCTAGATAAAGTCCCCATGAAATACTTCTACCCTTCCTTGCCCTTCAAACTCATACCCACATCCAAACCTGCTTTTCATTTCTCTTCTTCTTTCCTCTCTAATACCATGTTTGTTCTGCTTTAGCCCCCAAAGTTGTCCTTAACAATACAGGAAAGATGGATGCCTACTCTCAGATCAGCATCCCGGAAACACTGTAAACTATAACAGTAGCTCACAATGACTTTTAAAAAAATAAATCCCAGGCTCTGAGTTGAAGTAGGCATAAGACTAAGAAGAAAATTTAAGTTTCTAGCTTCAGGAGTCCTTTTTTATGTTTATTGAAGTTGTGATTTTTAACTTGAAAAGACATCAATAAACTTTTCCCAACAAAGTTTTCAAAAAAATTACCAAGGCAAAACACTGTCATTTCTTCAGATTTCCCTTAGTATTGTTCTCTGAAAAGATTGAACCACTTCACTACATTTTTTTCCAAAAAAAAATCAACCTGTTAGAAACATAGCCCCAAACAATTAAAATTTACTAGGCTTTTTACATACTGTTTTTCTGACATGGTTACAAGGATTAACAAATCTTCAGATGAAGGATCCACTCCAAGGAAGCAGAGTCCTTAGGAGAAGACCTTGGTGAATGTTCCAGCATGCTTTAGACATTTTCGTCACATGAACCTTAATTCATATGCCTATCTTCTGCATGGCATATGGTAAGAGACATGGCAAGATGTCTCTCACCTGGCCCAAAATGCAAGTCAAATATTATTCTAACTTTCTAGGTCTACTTAAAACACAAGACAAATTAATGTAAGATGGGCTGTGTTGGGATGTTCAGCACAACTTAAAAAGATACATGTCACTCAGGCTTAATTAAAAAAAATAAACCTTTAATTAATTACAAGCAACAGATGAAGATTTATCCTGTATTATAGTGAATGCACATTACTCAACAGAAGGCATTTGAATTTCTAAGAAAGCAATGAGAAGAAGACAGAATGATCCCGCAAGATTTACTTCTGTTCAATTGAAATACTATCTGACATAAATCAGACTTCACCCTTTTGCTTCTTAGGAATGCCACAGATAACAGGTGTACAAACATTCAGGGAACAACCATCTTGCAAAGGTGAAAGGAAATGCTACAAACTGCATAATGTCTTCTCTGGAGATTTCTGTAGTAAGTTAGTAGCCTAAATAATCAAGGGTGATGTAGACCAGGAATGACTAAATCAAAGTTCTCCTGACTTTGAGAAGAATTTATAGTTTAAAGCTTGAGTTGTATATGTCCATATTCATGCAAGTGCTCCGAGTGTCTGTCTGTGATCTATGTGGCTGTCCATGGATATATGTATGTTTGTGGTGTAATATATGTGTTCTACGTGTGTGTTCCTCCTGGGAATACATCTTCAGCCTTGTTGAAAGGTCCTACTAGTTGGACCCGGTGACATGGAGCTGCAGCAGCCTCACCTCTCTCAGGTTCTTGGATATGGCATGATAAATTTTCCTCTAAGAATATGGGCTACGTACCTGTTTTACCTTTATCACAAACAAGATATAGCATATATGTTGTATATACATGTGCTTTGCATGTCCATGCCTGCTGGGAATACATCTTCAGCATCACAACTGGTTGGATCTATGCACATGGAGTGGCAGCAGCCTCACCTCTCTCAGGCTGTCAGATGAGGCATGAGATAGCTTTCTCTAACAGAATGATTCTTTTCTCTCCCTCTTTGGTCAAACACAGTTTAAAAGAAAGCCACTTGTGGTGATGTCTGACATTTTCACTAGCAGATATCTTCCATTTTTCCTTTTCTACCCACAGTCGTATTGTATCAGAACTACAAAGCAAATATAGGAACCAGGTATTAAAAATACACAACAGTTTCATCTTGCTTTATATACATCTCTCCTTGTCCAAATCTATTTTTTTTTTCTAGATCCCTGATTGAGACAATGGTCTCATCTGTGTTTGTTTAAACAGAGGGTTGCACGGGAACTTAGTTTGTAATTTTATTCCAGGGGGTTTTCTGCCTTATCTGCTCAAGGTACAGTTAGCTCTGTCTGAAGTGAAATTATCACTCTTTTGTTACAGCATTCTTCACAGAAACAGTGGTGACTTTTTTCATGAGTTTTGACTCATGACACTGCTTATCTACTCTTCTACAACTTACATGATGCCTAAGCAGTAATAATACTTAAACTGCTCCTAGTTTTGAGGCGAAAAGGTGCAGTTTACACCTTGAAAAGTAAATGCTTCAGAATCGATGCAATTATTCACTATTAATCACTTCACTATCTACAGCTTCCACAAAATTGTGACACAACTCAATAGTCAGGTTTTCAAAACAGTCATGTGTGTACTAAAAGGCACTCAAAAGTCCTGTGGGAGAGTTTTAGTTCTGGTATTGGCACACCTGAGAATGTGCCAATCTATCTCTTCTTGTGCAGGGGCCCTTTTCACTAGGGTTCTGCTGCTGCTGCTCTCGGTGGTCCTTACAATACAAAGAATGAAAGGGGAGAAAGGGAGGTGGGCTTGAGGATGCACATGGACAGACTGGGGGTGGGGTTTTGTGGATGACAGTGAAAGACAAAATACTTCACGTGGGAGGAAGAATAGGGAACAGAAGGAAAGAGACAAAGTGATCACAGAAAGTAGAGTAGAAATAAGTTTTTTTAAATGTCTTCTTTTAGATACTGAGGAACATGTACAAGCAGCTAAAGTGATATATACCCTCTGCATTTTGACTTTCACAGGTCCAACTACCAGCCAGAACAGATGTACGCTTTACTCCAGCATGCACTTCTCTTATCGGCCTTATCCTTCATGGTACCCATCAGCTAATACTGCTAATAATAACTGTGGCAGTTAGAAAACAGTGTCTTGCAGAGCAAACCCTTCTGGGGAGACATTTTCTGTTAGAGTGAAGCAAATACTCTGTAGCATGTGTGGAAACAAATTCACATTCTTTCTATTCTCATGCTACTCAGGAAGTATTTATTAAAATGCTACATACAGCAATGTAAAGTGCATATTTTTGGTTGGGCTAAGTTGTGATCCTGATCTACTTGGTGTTTGGTTAACCTGGTTGTGAATAAAGAACTAAAGTATTGCAATATTTGCGCAAGTAATCCATCAGTTTGTGTGAACAGCTTTACAGCTCTTTCCAATATTTTCTAAAGAATCACACTAGCTAGTGCTGAAGAACAGGCAACAGATTGTTGCCTAAAAGTGAATTGATTAGGACTGAAAATCCAGACAATTAAATTTTCTCCTATATAACCAAATCAATTGTTGTCTTTTTGTTTCTTTTACGACAATAAAAATATTGAAACAGCTGTCACGGGGAGAGGTAACTATGCACTCTCAAAAGTCTTCCAAGATCTGAGTTTGCAAAATAAGCTAGAAGATGTTTATGTGTATTCTGAATGGTTTATAAAAACTATGGACGTTTAGAGAATTATAATCTTTTGCTGATGGATGGCATACAAGAGAGTTCATTGGTCTCTCAAATTAAACATACATGTCAGAGTCTAAAAAAATTACATTTGCCTTTGATAACTTGAAAAGCTAAGTGTTGTAAATAATGCAGTTAGTTATTTCCAGTGCTAAGCAGTAATATCAGAAAACATGAAAAGAATGTTCTGGATATAACTATCTGAAAAAAAAAAAAAAAAAAAGCTTTTTTTTGTGTTATCATTCCAATCACTTATAATTAGTAGTTTGGTAAATGACTCAGCTATAAACTATTCAACTATTCTTTATATAACGTTAAAGAGATGGAGTTAGTAGCTCTTAGCAATAATAGCAATGCCCACCAAAAAAAGAAACCAGACAACTGTAGTACTATGACTGTCTGGAAATGGACATAAGGAATGAAGGAAGTAGGCAGGACAGTCTAGGAGACTTAATAACTCTCTTTTTCCTTCTTAAGGAGGGATTACAGGTGAGACAGATTTACCAGTCATTTTGATTTGGATCAGGAAAAGAAAAAGTAAGTTTACCCCAGCAAAGGCTATAATTAATAAAAAGATATGTGTGCATAAGTGGCTGGCAGGCCCCTCTCCTGATCAGCACATATCTGGATGGAGCAGAGGAAGACTTGGGAAGACAAGTATGGCTTCCTTCAGTTGGCTGAATAAAGGGGTAAAAAAAAAGAGAGAGAAATTAATTTCCTTTGTTCTAGAGAACAAAGAAATCAACAATTTAGTTAATAGGCCTATAAGTTTGTCTTCATGGAGAATGACTTGGTATTGAAAGAAATAGTATACATTAATGGAGTGAATGGTACAGTTACCTGAGAAATTATATTGCCCAGAAAAGTGGATTTGTTCATAATATATGTTAAGACTTTTTTTCCTACTGTTTCACTGCTTTTTTTTTCAAATATTGCAATCCAAGAGACAAAAATCCCAGTTGAAAGATTACATCAATGCACAGTATGATGATGTCCTTTAGAGTTCAATCATATTTTTAGTCATGTGACTTAACTTTATTTTGCAAGAAGGTGTCTGAGGAATAAACTTTCACTATTACGTATCTTCTAGTAAATTAAAAAAAAAGGTACAAAACTATTTTTGAGAAGACCTATGTTGTCCCATGCAACCTTTTCCCTTCTGATTGCACTAGAGGTTCTAAACCATTTTCCAAACAGTCTCAGGCATGTTCTGACCCCAGCAGAGCTGGTTCAGCATTCAGGAATAGTGTTTAATATTTTGTCTGAACTGAGGGATCTGTCAAGGCTCCTGAAGAGAAAGAATATAACCTTGCCAGAGGCTCAGTCATTAATGTCCAGACAGATTTGTGTGTTTTGTATCTCTGGTTGACAAACCTTTGATGTTACAGTGAAAAAAGTAAGCAGAGGACATATCCTTTAGAAATATTTCACTGTGTCAGGACAGATACATTATAATTAATGTTGGATAGCTTTCCAGGAGCCTGACAAGCAACATAGAAAACTAGCACATTAATACTAGAGTAAATTTCATTGCAGAAATCAGTATATTATATTCTGTGTTTCTATGATTCTCCATACATATTTATGAACAAGAACATGAGATTAAAAGTTTCCGCAAATATTGAAAAATCTTGCTCCAGATCAGATCAGATCAACAGTCTAATTTTCATTTCTGAGATGAGCTTTGTTTATTAGTGTATTACTAGTAATAAGCTCATCTTCTGCCATTCCATATGAGATACTAAATGAAATCTCAGAGTTACATTAGTAATAAACAGGGACAGTTACAGCGTAGTCATTGGATTGCTTTGACTTGCTCAGTGTCTAGAGAACACAAAAAGAAGCAATATTTTTTCAGTAGTAGTGATTTTCAAAAAAGGCACTAATCCATCCAAAAAAAAGTCATAAAATCTCTCTTCGTGAAATCAAGAAAATGTTGAATAAAAGGAAACCTATTACATGAAGAAAATACATTCATAGTGCTGACAACACATTTGAAGCTGAGTTACATTTTACACATTTAAGTATGGACTAGATCTGCTCATTCTGTCCTATAGGTTAAATCCAAATTAAATTCCAGTACTTCCTGTGAAGGGATAACTTCTACAAATTTTATTGGTATATGGTGGCACAAACCACATACCAAGCTTGTAAGGAGTGAAATAAGTTAATATGCAAGGAATGATATAGCAGAACATCAAAATGCCTGAACAATTAATGTCTATATTCATAAAAGAGCATGTATTATGACTTACAAGAATTATGTTTTTAAGGTATGCATTAATAATAGTGATGTTATATGGTTTAAAAAGGAAACAAGTTAATTGCATTACTGCAATTTTGTGAGGGCGTTTGTGAGAGGTTTTGACTTTTGGTTATATGGGCCTGTGTTATATGGGTCTGTGTTATATGGGTCTGATTTGACTGTTCATGAAAGGATACAAGAGCCTAGAATGGCTGTTTAGACCTAGTTCCAAAAGTAGTTGTGGGCACAGTCAAGAAATGCTTGAGGAAACAGAACAGGCACAGAGCATCCCATTATTTTCAGACACTAGCAGGTGCAGGCAGGTAGAACCAGGCTTGGCATGCAGCATGTCTGGTAGAGGGAAGTACTACAGGAAAAAAAAAAATAGTATTGCATTCTTTTACCATTTTTTAAATAAGAGTAAAGCAGAAGGGAATCATTCCTGCTATGCTTTCAAGGACAAGCAGACATGTTCTATTTCTTGATGAGTGTAAACCAGGATTCACCAAATGTAAGGACTGCAGCACTAAATCAGCTCATCTCCCCATTATCCTACTCCTTACAAAGGCCATTAGGGAGAGAAGCACCAGACTTACTCCCAGAAACTATCTGGACAAAGTGTGATGAACAAAGTGCTGCACTGATGAGGTAGGGAAGAATAATTCCTCATGCATACACCAGCTGAATACCTGCCTATGTAAAATGAATTGTGGAATACAGTATTTGTTCAACTTAGCTTTTATACCAGTGCTACTATTGTGATGAATATCCCAACAAAACCAGTTAAAAGCTAATAGCATTAACCTGAACTTTAGTAGTTAAACTATGTTAAAAGCATGTTAAAAACTAGAAAGATACATTTATACATTGCTAGGTTCAACCATTTCAGAAGAAAAGAATTATATCAGAAAAAAAAAAAATCACTTTTCTTTGTAAGGTGAAGTTGATTTATACCTGATCTTTACTCTGAGGTATTTCAGTCAGCATATTAGGATAGCAACTACCAGTGGATGTTGCTCAGAATTGTCAACATCCATTTTCAGGGTTCTGCACTGAGCATCTCAGGAAGAATTACATGAAGACAGAACCACATTCTCAGGAAATAATATCCTTTCAGGCAAATTACAAGCAAGCCCTTTGACAGGTTCATTATAAGTCTTTTTGTACTTTAGATTTATTAAAGTCTTTTAACTCATACTGAGAAAATTATATGAGAAAAAGGAAGAAAAAATAAGTCTAGGAGAATTCTATTACTGGTCTAACAAACAAGTGACTCAATTTTTAGAAATAGATCTTGATCTGGGTGTCTTGGCCTCCAGTAAAGGAGCTTCCATTTGTGTCTTCACAAGAATTAGCATTGGTGTTTTGTTTTGTTTTTTTTTGTGATAAAGAGATAAAAGACAAAAATGTGTCATGATTTCTGTGTAATAAAAAGTGATTTAAAAAAAAAAGGGGGGGGGGATTGAAGTAACAGGGCATTGAGACTTCTGGGCATGTTACTTGGCAAACCTCCAGTACTGCAAAGACCTAGGAAAAGAGATGCCTTTGTCTTTTCCTGTGATCTATTACTGCTTTGTGGCGTATGGTATCTGGCCACATCTAAGTTTCTTTTGGAAATGTCCTGGTACATTATTCAGAACAGTCCAAGTTTAACCCAGGGAAACACAAATCAGTGTCTTCAGCTAATGCTAAACTACAGTTTAGAGTTTGTATCATACAGGTCATCTGGACTATTGTTATGTGGAGATATTGAAAATGTGTTGCAATTTATAACGGAAGATGTCTGTAGCTCTACCAATTCCTTTCTTCCTCCTCTCCTCCCTTGCCCAATACATGAGCACCGGTTATTATCAATAAGGTTTTAGAAAACTCCCCTTCTCTCCCACTGCCACATAAAAGTTTTATTTTATAAAGTTCATTTTTTTCTTAGGAATGAAATAACTGATACAGTTACAGAAAAGAGCAAAGCATGTATGTCAATACCTCATGTATATACCTCAAGGTGGTATCTTTACTTTCAGTAAGTCTCTGTAATTCTATCAGATGCCTGAATGTTCAAAAATGCCAAGGCTTAACTGAAGCAAATAATATCCCCGTCACTTCAATCACTTTCTGTATTTATTATAGTACTAGGTTGCTTTATTTTTTTTTACATTCACACACAAACATGCTTATACATGTATATATGCATATGAAGTGAGCAGAGGGAGTCTTACTACCTAGTCCGCAATTTGTTTTGTCTGACTACATATTTTTGCAGACAGACTTTATGCACCTAATCTCAGTGAAACTATTGGAAGGCAACATTGTAATATAGCCAGAGAAAAGAGTTTCAATTGCACGTCCATAAATGAGTCTTACAGGAAACAAATATCATTATAATGCACAAATTGATATCTGGGATGATATATATTTGTGCACAGAGTGTTTGGTATTGATCACAAGGACAAAAGCATCAATCTATTAATAAAACCATGAATCATGACAATGATTCAGAATAAAGATACTGCTGAATGTCAGGTGCCCACCAAGCCCCTTTATCACTCCCCTCCTCAGCTGGAAAGAGGAGAGAAAATATAACAAAAGGCTCATATGTTGAGATAAGGATAGGGAGAGATCACTCAGCAGTCACTGTCAGACTCAGCTTGGGGAAACCAGTTTAATTCATTACAAGTCAAATCAGAGTAGGACAATGAGCAATTAAAAGTAAATCTTAAAACACCTTCCTCCCACCCCTCCTTTCTTCCCAGGTTTAACTTTACTACCAATCTCTCTACCTCCTCCCGCTGAGCAGCACAGGAGCACAGGGAAGGGGGGTTGTGGTCAGTTCATCATACATTGGTTCTGCCACTCCTTCCCTCTCAGGGGGAGGACTCCTCACACTCTTCCCCTGCTCCAGCGCGGGGTCCCTCCCATGGGAGACAGCCCTCCACGAACTTCTCTAGTGTGGGTCCTTTCCACAGGCTGCAGTTCTTCATGAACTGCTCCAACATGGGTTCTTTCCATGGGGCGCAGTACTTCAGGAACAGATTGCTCCAGTGTGGCTCCCCCATGGAGTCACAAGTCCTGCCAGCACACCTGCTCCAGTGTGGGATCCCCTCTCCACAGGTCCTGCCAGGAACCTGCTCTAGAGCAGGCTTCCCATGGGGTCACAGCGTCCTTTGGGATTCCACCTGCTCCAGCGTGGGGTCCTCCACAGGCTGCAGGTGGATATCTGCTCCACCGTTAACCTCCATGGGCTACAGGGGGACAGCCTGTCTCGCCATGGTCTTCCCCAGGGGCTGCAGCGGAATCTTTGCTCCTGTGCCTTGATCACTTCCTCCCCTTCCTTCTTCACTGACCTTGGTGTCTGCAGAGTTGTTTCACATATTCTCACTCCCCTCTCTGGCTGCAAGTTCTTTTGTGCAGTTTCCACCCCACACTCCCAGACCCCCTGCTTAAATACGTTATAATAGAGACCCTACCACCATCACTGATGGGCTCAGCTTTGGCCAGCGGTGGGTTCATCTTGGAGCTGGCTGGCATTGGTTTTATCAGACATAAGGGAAGTTTCTTGCATCTTCTCACAGACGCCACCCTGTAGGTGCCCCCCCACTTAAACCTTAGTATGCAAACCCAATACAACCCAATAAAACAACTTAAAGAACAGAATAAATATTAAAACCCTGGATGACTTAGCCTGTATACTTTGTTTAAATCATTAATTTTAATAGATTGCTTTCTGATAATTATGTGACCTGTGGCAATCTTAAAAAAATCCTTTAAGAGTGAGGTTCCCAGTGTGCTGGGGACGGTGTATAGAAAGACGTTCTGATGTAGGCAACAAATGACTTAAGAGCAATACTCATTGGTAAGTGAATCACACAGAATAGCACAGAAAGTTTAATATAATAAATACACAAGACAAATGGGTGAGACATTAAACAATCTGAAATCAATGGATTGCAGTATTTTGCAGGCATGATATGAGCTGCATTTTAAGGCAAGGTCTGAAGGAAGGTAATGTTGTTGCTTTGTAATATTTGTTGTGCACTCCTGAAGATTAGCAGTACCAGTGAGGGACATTTGAAGATCCTTTACTCATTAGTAGTGAGAGCAAGTGGAATTTTACAAAATGTTTTTACAAAAAGTATCATGCCTATGTATTTTAAGAAAACGTTACCTATGGAAAGACCACAGAAAGTTTATGGGTAACTACAAGGCTGCAATATTTGAAGGATTTGAGATTTCAATCCAGCTTTTAGTACAAGTCCAAAAAGAGATAATATGTGTGCTCATTTGCATGTGACAATTGCCAAATGTATTTGCATTATCTGTGAAAAAAAGAATTAGTTTTAGCAAATAAGATCCTTTTTGTTCTTACACGAAGTCTGGTATACCTGTCTAGTAGTCTTCACAGTACATATCCTACTTTTTATTATCTTAAAAATGCATGTGCTCTGGCTAATTGTATTTTTATATGTTGATAAGGTGCTTGATTTTGTGAACCTTGCTAGGTGCTTTTGTGAACTGTTTTACTTGAGCGCCATGGAGATCATCCATAAAGACTATGATAACACTGCATCTTGCATCCTCTCTTGCTGATCGTGAAGAACATAAAATGTAGCACATTGCTGTGGCAGTATTCTTTAATGAGACTAAAATGTTATCACCTCCATCAAGAAATATGGATAGAAATAGAGTACTTTTTTTTTTTTTTCTTTTCTGATAGCTTAAGTTCACATGAAGGTATCTCCTGAAAGTAGATATGATAAAATTTTCAAGAATCTGATTCTCAGAGATATATGGTACAACCCAATTTATGTTCATCATCTCTTTACTTTGAAGCAGAGGAAGTAAACATAAGGGAAATCGTATGCATAATTCTGAACAGTTTTGATAGTAAGCCTTAGCTCTTCTCCATGTTCCCAAATTTTCCACAGTGACAGATGAAGCTTGAAGAAACAATCAGATAAACTAAAAAGAAAGCAACGCTTCCTCTTCAGCAATTTTTGTATTTTTATCAGGGTATCAGAATATTTGCAAAATTCAAGTTTATTGAGTTGCTGCCAGGAAATCTTAAATTTCCTATTTGAATAGCACAGAAATAAACACACACACATATATATA
>VZTL01027822.1:100225-121316 GCA_013400535.1 Scopus umbretta | reverse complement strand
CGCGGAGGCCGCCCGCCAGCAGCGGCCGCCGCTCCCGCCGCCGCCCGGCAGGGGCGGGCTCCGGGCCGTACCTCACGGGCTCTGCGGTCATGTCTCCGCCGCCGCTGCTCGGTGCGGCCGGCCGGGCCGGAACCGGGCTCAGGCGCTGAAAGGAGACAAAGCCGTTATTGCCACCATCGCAAGCTCCGCCGCCATCTTATCGGAGGGAGGCTGAGGGAGACCTGCCTCCTGCCGCCTTCCTCCTTCGCCGACTCCCATTGGCTCCTTGCCGCCCCCAGCGATTTTCCAATTGGGCGGCTCCGACGGGGCCTGTTGCTAGGGTCGTTCACGTCACCGTCCCAACCTTCCCCGCTCTGATTGGCTGGAGGGAGGGTTACATCACCGGCAGGGGCCTGACGTCACGCCCCAAGCCTCGTGACATCATTTCAAAACAAAGTGCACCGACGACTCTGCCCAGCAGGGGGCTCCAGCCCATGGGTGCCCCGATGGCCTCGGCCGTCGTGGCGGGAGCCGAGCGCCCACGCGGCCCATGGGGGAGACGGAGCGAGGGGCACCAGGGAAGGTCGGGTCTCACCGCATCACCAGCCGCCCACTTCATCCTCCGGGGACCGCGGCTTTGGGCAGTTCCGCAACCTGGCTTCAACAACATCAAGTGAATCACGGCATTTAAATACAAACAGCCATACGAAGGGTAACGCTGCGGTGCCGGCCAAACTCCAGTAACGGCACCAGAACGACCCTAATCCTCTGTGGGGATCAGCCATTGAACTTGAAGCAGGCCAGGACATGAGCAAAGAAGCAAACTTCGGAGGAGAGTTTCCCAAGTACAGAACAAAAAGACAGAAAGATAGGAGCAACGTGAGCTATAGTGAGAATTATCGAGGTTCAACTTGTTGAACATCACCCAAGTTAGGTGAAGCTCGAGCTAGCACCGTAGGCCCAGCTTTGCTACAACGTTTTTTAAAAAAACAGAAAATTTTTTAGATAAGGAAACACATAGTTGGCAGCTTCACCTAAGTATGCCGAGATAATTTTCCCTGCTTGTACTAGCGGCTTCTACATTCCTGTCAGATGTTAAAATCTGTACAAAGAGAAGAGGATTGGAACACGTCCTTGTTCAGAGGGAAAGAAGCTCCGTGCTTTCATGAGAAGGCTACCGAACTCCACTGCCTGGGGTTTTCATCTAAACTTCACCTCCCCACACGACCAAAACAGAACGGACCACCGAAACCAAGTCCAGCACCACACAGAATTTGAAAGAGGCGACACAAGTATTATTCACTCATTATAAAGATAACTAGTTTTGAAAATTAATATAGTTTTCTGCAGAAATTAAAAAAAGTACCAACTCACCTGGTTTCATAATGCAATGTGCAAAAGATAAGAAAAAAAATCGTAAGTGAAAGCCTTGTGGTCTTAAGTATAACTACTCCTTAATATATATTTCATTTTAAAAGGCGACAATAGAATAAATAACATTTTCACACTTTGGTACATACAAGCTTACACATCCCAGGGAAATTCTACAAACTGGTCTAAACATAATTTGCTTTAGAATTCAACATTCTACCCAAGAACTGCATCCTGTATTTGCTGAATTTTAGCAATACCAAACAGCAGATTTAATAACAGCCTTCATGGTCGATGCTACAGTTTTAAAGAACCAAAGCATCACCTGCCTTCTAGCTAAATTTTAGAAGGAAAAAAATAAATCCGTGTTAACTGGCTGCTACAAATTCCATTAAAAAACTGCAAAAAGCCATTCTATTTTTTTTTGCCACCAGACAGATAAATTCAACCAGAAGCATTACCTATTCTTAGCTTTGCATTAGTATTGCAACTGTGTCATTATAATAAGAACACAAAACATTTATTTTCCTCTTCAAGGGATTTAGTCTGCTTTATGGACTAATATCCTACTGATTTAGAATAGCTCTATAGATACATTTATTACTTTTACTCTATAATATTTCTTTTACTATTTCCTTGGGAGATGGAGAAAGGTATTTGAAAGCAGTTTAAGAAAACAAATTTAATTACTTCCAATTCGTAACTTATATCTAAAGTCACACATGAAAAGAAATCCTATGGTGAGAAAAGGTCAAGATAAGGAATGGAAATGTTTCCACCTCCTAACATTTACTGCAGAAGACAAAACCCGATCTATCATGAGGCTGTCAAAAAACCGATTACAGCAGCACACCGGAATCTGCGTATGGACAGAGATTGTGTGCGCCCGTAGAGGAACATTCTGCACGTCTAACATTCCTACAGTTACGTTTCCCCAGCACACAGGACCCCTTCCCCCAGCACGCTACTGATAGATGCTGCTGGCTGCTCCGATATACCTGGAAGAACGCGGATTCAGAGCTTAGTTTGCAGGACAAACCAAGGGCCACTGCAGAGTCTCATCACACTGATATTTTTTTTTTCTCCATAATCATAGTAATTAGTTTTCTTAAGTAGATATTAGCCTACTTTTAAGAAAAAATGGCTGAAAGACATGTATAGTAATCAATTGACAAGAGAGTATTTTAATAACTTTATGTGCTCCTGACCTAGAAATACAAACTACATATACATCTTTTTCAGATTATTATCTGTGATAAAAGTAGCACAATTAATCCAGAACAATAAAACACTATGCTTAAATTCATTTTACGGGAATGGTCAAGATCTGAGCTTTTAAATAGAATAGATTATGTGAAACTCATTCTCTATTCGTCAGCGAAAAAGCATGATAAAAACCGAAAACAGATGACCGCTTACTCAAGAGAGCCTGGGTTCGTTCTTTGTTTTGCTGTTACTCTATTCCCCTTAATAAAGTTCAAAGTGGTGGTATGGAATCAGTTGAGTAGTGGTTTGTACTTGATAATTAAACATTTTCAGTATGAGAAAGCAGTAAACATCAAGGTCCAATACAGAAACAAATACCAGTATTTTTCCAAATCCTTTGCAAGAATTCTCATAGCAGATGAAAGCACTTTGAAGTTTTAACTTCTTAAAAAATCTGATTTCCATGTGATTTTCCGTTACAGACCAGAAAATTTTTAAAACGTATGATCAGAAACCATTGCTAAGAAATGTAATCTTGGTTCCAGGAAGCCAAGATTTTTCACCTCAGGACAGCTGTCAAAGACAAGGAAAAACCATGCAATCTTTAAGCTGTTAGTTGGCTACAGGAGAAGATCTCTAGTATTGACATTTTGGGCTGTAATTTCCTGCATAAATGCATGTATGCTACTAATCCAGTCTACTCAGCCATACTTAGATTATTTACTATATACAGACATTTTTATTAACACATTGAAGCAACAGTGGAAGAGAAGAGGTTGGTTTGTTTCATGTTAAAGTTCAAGAGACACAGGAGCATGGATTAGACTAAAAAAATTTTATTGAAACTTGTCCAAAATTCAGTCAAGCACACAATTTATCCATTCTACTAAGGCTTGTCATTCTGTATGGCATAGAAAAATGCATCTCAACAAGTTGAAACATCAAACAACTAAATTAGTGAAGTTAAGGCACTTGAGATGTGTGTTAATTGAGCAAAATTGCATAAGAATAACATTCTACTTTCAACAATATAATCCTTTCCGAGATTCAATCTAAAGCGTCCAAATTCTGTAACCCCTTGGACAGGGGTGAGGCAGAGGCAGGAGACAAAAGTCTCATCATATTTTCCTCTGACTAGTAACCTCCAAGGCCACCACAGCCTACAGAAGGAAGTATTACTGTGTGAGGCTGCAAAGATTTCCTGTCGTACAGGTGCTGAACTACACAACAGTTTGGGCTGAGGCACAATGTCTTCCACTCAGGAATCCCTAAGGCAAAGTATCTTTGTGAGATGAGAGAACACGAGGAGAGAGCAAAAAGCACATGCATTCAATTGTAAGGCTAACAAATCCTTCCTGGGATAACAGTATTTATCCTGGGATCACATCTCTCTGCCCACTCCGCATCTTCCCCAAGGATAAAAACTTGGAGGAAAGCAAATGGGCAATGCAAGAACTTACAGAGCCACCAAAAATCTGATACCTATTGGTTTGTTGGGGCTCTGAGCAGTAACTTGAAAGGCAGTGAGCAACCTTTAATTCATGCTAGAGATCGCTAGTTACTTCTCTAGTTTTGGTTTGCATTTTTGAGAGTGTGAGCATCGGTCAGTGTAAGAATTCACTGAGCCAATGTTTACAACTTAAATGTTGCAGTTTCAGCGTTTGGCAAATGAAGTTTTTAATGAATAATTGAATAACTCAGTTCTACCTGTTGAAAATTCTCCCTTCATCTGTGAAACAACCTCTTGCATCATACAGCAGTTAAGTACTCTTCTCAAAAATGAGTTACAGCTCTCCTGTGTATCTCCTAGATATACATTCCACACTGGAATTTGGAGTATGGTCCAAGGGTCGATACAGACTGAAGGAAAAAATTTCCAGGTACACGATGAAGTTTTCTCAACCATGAAAAGGCACGACAGAGAAGCTATTGTCACTCGCTATGCACAAACAGGAAACAAAGCGATAAATATTTGAGGGGAAAAAGAAACATAAGGGAAACAGATGATCCAACTGAATGTAAAGTACTGTTTCTAGTTAGTCTATGGAAATGTAGATCGAAGCATTAAGTTCTGAATGTCACTAGAAGTAAAAGTTGTTTAAGAAGATGTAAAGCTTATGAAAAAGAGATTGCATCTTAATACTCTGTGTCCTTCAGAGCAAGCTGCTTCTTATATTTAAGGCACTGCATGTCATCTTTGGTTCAGTGTTTAACTATCTCATTCAGTGTAAAGAGAGGTAGCACGAACCATACATATTTAGCTCTTCCATTCCATTATACGCCATTTCAGAGTCGCCATGTTTCTGATGTTACAGATTCTGGAATCCTTTAACTCATCAGGAAACTGCAGGAACAAAATAACAAACATTCTCATTAATTTTTTAAGAAACAAAGGTGTGCAACGTTCCGCTTAGCTTTCAAACGTGCCAAGAAAATCAGAATGAGAAACTGGGCCTGATGCAACGACAAGGTAAAAGCTGTGGAGAAGTTGCTTACAAGTAAGTCTTCTAGTAACTGAAAAGCTAAGACGACCACATCTTACCTACAACAGTTACCAGAAGTACGTAAGACCATTGCATAGACCAGAATAGAAGCTGAGCAGTTATTAAACAGGGAATAAGTTCAGCTCTTTTCTCGTCTTGAGAAAAGTCTTTATGAAACAACAAGTTTTATTATTTAGATATTTTTAAATAAGAACTGCCTTCTCATAGAAAGGGGATAATATTTGCCTATGGGATTAACCTTCTGGACAAATTAAATTCTTTACAGAAGCTGAGATGGTTAGAAGCTGGTCCCTCAATACATATTTGTTCCTTCAAAATGCATAAAACCTAGTAAAAACAGACAAGATATCTCTACCAATCATGTCTGTAAAGCAGTCAACTAATAATGCTAGACTGTTTACAGAAGCAATCCCAAAACGTATGCAGCTTTAAAGAATCAGCTATCCTCCTTGTTGTCAAAAATAATGATTAATAATCAAGATGTATGAATATGAGGAAAAGAAGAAGTAGGGGGGAAAAAAAAAGACACTTGCTTTCAGAATAAGTTGGCTGAGATATCACTACGAAAACAGAAATATTTTATAATATGTATTGGCATGAAAAGGAGAGTACCACAATCTTTCCTTTGGCCAGACTGAAAAGTCATGAAGTCCACCAAATACCGTTAATTCTGGTGATTATAATCGGCCCATATCGCCACTGTTTGAGAAGCAAGTGGAGCATTTTGGAAGAGTATTTCCCACCAAATTAGATTTCAGAAAATAGGCCCTTTGCCTATTTCTCCATTTTGATTTACATTAATATTACCAGACAAAGAAATATCAGTCAGAAGGAACAGATTCATTCATATGCATACAGTCCAGATAAAAAAGCCAAACTTCTAGTATCACTCTCAGTCTTTAAGTCCTCATTTGTGTTTACCCAGTTCCTTCAAAAAAACTCTATGGTGGTGTGGCTGTATTGAAACGCACAGGAAAACAATGACTGAAGCAGCAGCAAAGACATACCTGTATGGGTAGCCATGGTATTTAGATCTGAAGACAGACAGCAACCAGCTGAAGAACAACACCACCAAGCCAATACCAGCAATGCACATGACTGCAAGAGATGCAGGGTAAGATTCTGGGAATGTGATAGCTGTCCCCAAAAACATCACAGTGACTGGGGTTTTCAAAAGCATTCTGTAATATTTATGGATTTGGTCAGATGAGACCTCTGTTAGAGTCACTGAGAAGAACTGGAGTAGCACCAATTTTCTTTCGAATTCATACTGTAAATCAATTTTATACCATTGCTTTAAGAGAAAGTAAGTCACCCCCCTTCTCTCCCTTACTAGCAAAATGCTGCAAAGCATCTTTGTATCTCCTGTTCTCCCAAAAGGGCCTTCAGTTTTTCCTGCAGTTTGCTTAGCAACTCCAAATGCTGCCGAAAACCCAAGTGATTCACTTCTGCTTAGAGGTGGGAAGTGTACAAAAACCCCCAGTGCAAAAGCATTTCTATTAAATAAATATACTGAGTATGCCTTCTCTTAGAGAGAAGAGCGTTAATACTTACTTTTTCTTTTCCCCACATCCATGTCGGAAGTGGCAGCTTCGTGGAGGAGTACCATTCCTAAAGTAACACCACCATCTACGAACGCTGTTTAAGGCTAAATCAACAAAGTACAATAGACTCGATATAATACACTCATTCCTAATCTCGTAAATTCCGTGCCCACTCCATACCGAGGGCATTAAAACTCACTGGAAAAATTGACGACTTCCCAGCCAAACCAGCAACTATGGGGGGGGAAAGAAGCAACTGAAAAGCATTCATAATGGCAACTTTTAAGAGAAAATGAATACAAAGTTTAAAATATAAACTGGAAGGTATAGTAGGTCTTGACACAAAATTAAAAACATGCATTTATTATCTCAGCTTGTAATGAAACAGCACTCCTTCCAAGTGAGCTCAGTCCACTCCTTCTACTGTTCTACTCCACTGGAAAATCCCCAAAGGAATTCAACTTCTGCATTTTACTCAGCTAATACAACAAATAAAATGCATGCAATATTTAATCTAGCAGGGTATCTTTCAAGTAGCAGTATTTCAGTCTCTTCCAATTCTTCAATTAAAAAAAAAAAATAAAGCTTGTAAAGCTAAGGAAGCACAGACAACTTAAAAAGTGACTTCAACCTACAGGGACCTTGCCAACTTCTACCATTTTAAATGTCTCCAGCAACTGGTAGATTGGGTCCATAATGTGAAGAACAGCAATAACACAAATAAATATCAATAAAAATTTTCTAGGTTGAATTTGACTGCATCAGAAGTACAGTAATAATTAGAAAAAGATCAGAAGTCCCCCTCCAAATGGATGTTTTAAGTTAAAAAACAAAAAAAATCTTTGATAATGAATACACAGCAAGAAAGTAAAGTTCTTTTAACATCAGCATATTTAAACATCAATTGCTTACTTTATATTACAAAAAAACCTAAAGCATCACTTGCTGAAATTGGGATTCTGAATAGATAAAACAAGAAGAGAAAAGGGAGAAATTAGCAGAAGTCACTCCATTAAAGAACACTGCTGTTGCAACAGAAATGACTTGTGAATCATTGTCAAGCAGTGAAGAGGACAGGTACTTTGAATGAAGTCCCAAAACGATGTGCCTGTAGTAAGTCTGCTATCCTGTACACTTATGTACTATAAAAAGTAAACAATTTGTGACCGTGAAGCTGCAAAAAAGAAAGATAATATTAAATAAAATTAAAAATCCTGAATAAAAGATAAAAGAATGCACAGGCTGACACAGGTGACAAGACAAGAAAGAAAAGCTTGAGTCAGAGGTTACTAAAGTTACAGATGATGGATCAAAAACATACGTGTGGGAACAGAAGAACACTGAATTCTAGAGTATTCTTATGACTCCAAAGAAACATTTTTACACAAATGAGAAAGGCAAAAGCTCTCCACCTGCAAGTTTTCACTTGCCTTTCTTAATGGCATAATACCCGCATGGAAAAATCCTGAATCATTAGCACGAACGAGTGGTAAGATTAAAAGTAAAGAAGGTAAGCAAAGAAATAAAAGAAGAAAGATGGGTAATAGACGAAGAAATTCAACACCAAAGCACAAACTAAGTGAGACTGAAAAGATACATGCATAGGGGAACAGGGGCTATCCTGAAGAGTATTATGATTCCACGTAGACCCACACCTTTAACGCTGTGTTCAGTTCAGTCATTAAGCAAGGAAGAAGGTGGTGAGAAAGCAGTAAACATTTTCCTATTCAACCTGAAGGTCACTGACATAGGAAAAGCATAGTTGTCAACACAGAAAGGCTCTACAAGCTTCTGCATCAGTATTAGGTGACAGTTACGAGCCTTGACAAAGCACTCCCATAGAAAAGGCAGCAGCATAAGCTAACAGAAAAATCATCACCAACCACAGGCTTCTCGGTAGGAAGGATACTAAACAGAAGAACAATGTGTGTTTCTGCCACAAACTGGGCTTGGCTGCTTCCATGGATATAGTTCTGTAAGAGACAAAGAGTAATTGAATTTAGAAAAGACTGGAGTCAACTTTGACATGATTAACAACAGCTATAGAGCTTGGAACTGGGTTTTGCACTGTCTCTTTCAGGAGATGGAACAGAAGTTGGAGCACGAACAAATTCATCTGTTGACCATTGATTTTGGGGGGAGCTCTGTCAGCATCAAAACTCCTATTATCATGGGCAATCAGCCCAAAGTACCGTTTAGATTATAGTAAGCGCAAGTGCAGCTACAACCTTGGTGGTCACTGCTTCACCGTTCGGCAGGGCAAAACACCATAATTATGCCCTCCTGCACCCACTGCAATCCAAGTCCGATGCATCCCCTGACTTAGATTCTTAGGTTACGTACGTTGCTCCTCAGCTTAGGGCCAGTCACTTCAATCTGTGTGTGAACCCTACTCACTTGGCTCCAGAACCAAGCATTTGAAATCTTTTTCACGGCAGACCAGGAAAAGGAACATCACTACCAATACCTCTTCAGTCTCAAAAAGGCATAGGAATGATGTAAACAGAAGAAACAAAAAGGCAGTGTTTTCTTGAAACGTTTGAAATATGAGAACTTCCGCTCAGTAAGTTGGCTCAGTTTTATTTATGTTAATAGTTTACTAACCAACTAGGTTAACAGAGAATTTGAAGTTTGTGAAAGAATACCATTTTTGAATCCCTTATGGGAAGCTCTACAACACTATGGTTGTGATGTTATACCTAAGTAGAAAAAAAAAAGTTTGATAAGCAGATCCACCTTTTATGGAAGAATACAGAGGGCCTGACCCACCTAACCAGGCATGAACGGACATTTCACCAAATTAATTCCCTTCCAGTAAAATACATGGGAAAAGCCAATATGTGATGTGCAAGCACCTGAAGAGATGCAACGCTCTCAATACCTTCTGAGTACTTTTACAGTGTTATTTCATTCTTTATTATGTACAGAACAGAATGTTTCAACTGATTTTTCCCCACAAATGAGATTTCCTAAGTCTAAGGTCACTAGACATTAATTTACCTCAAGAATGTCAAAGAAATAATTTTTTATATGGAAGTCATTAGATGGGTGTATGAGCTAAAAAAAAAACAACAGGTTAAACATGAAATTGCCAGGCTCAGCAACAGGACCGTTTAGCATGTAAGACTCAACATGAACACCTGTATTTTGCTGTTAGCAATTTAGAACTAGCATGCCTCCTCATCACTAGAGATGCAATATATGCACAAGAAAGAGGAAAGCAAATGTCACGGGTAAGTAAATGCTGAAGAGAAAACATGAAAGCAAATAGCAGTGGTAAAAAGAGGCATAGGTGGTCAGACAGATGGAAGAGATCAGGTAATTTAAAATAATCTGTGCTCAGAACCTAAGCAAAAAAGCATTGTCGTTATGCTTCCTCCAAAATATATCACTTCTTTTACTTTTACATGTTGGAGAGATGAGGAACAGGGAGGATGAAAGAAATGCTTACCTTAGGTTCTGAAGCAAGGGGGAGCCCCCCCATCCAAATAACTTGTTAGCAAACAGTTTTGGTTACTCCGTATGCTGCCCTCTTTACCCTAGAGCATTATTTTAGTACTTTCTTAGCTTTCTGTGATTACTAGAATAATCAAAGCTTCCGTGCACAAAAAGCCCTTGAACTCTCTAGGCATTAATACAACAAACGAACTCAGGGGTAACGCTTTTGATGCAATACATCCCGTTTACAGAGAGCACCACCCATATGACTGCTGTCTAATGCTTTACTCCACGGAAAGCACTTTGAGCAGTCTCTAATGAGAAACTGAACGTGCTGCTAGACAGTACATTAATCTTAACATTTCTCAACTAAGGATTGCACTTCTTATCCTATCCCTTAAAAGCTTATTCCCGAGCACATAAAGCAATACACCTTAAAAACCCCTAAGCAATGTTTGTCCTCACTCTGAGAACATCACAGAACTAATGCCACCATTCTTACAGAATTAATGAATCATTCAATAATAAGCCTGTAGGACTGACTTTCCTATCAAAATGGAATTCTAGGTAATGGTTGAAGTTACCACACAGCTTTGTTTTGGATTAAGATCAGTATTTTGTGATTCCTTAGTAGTAAAGTATGAGTTTGCAAACAGAGTTTCTTCTTCTATTTGAGCCAAGAAAAGGAGAAAGCTAATTGGGAAAAAAATCTAAATCCTGACTGGAGCTCTAACACTCCTTCTGTTTCAAACAAAACAAACCCCCTCTTTCACAGGCACACTTCAAGAGAAGACAGATCCTCTCTGAACTAATCAACAGCTCTCTAGCTTGCCTTGCTCACTGCAGAAGAGGTTAGCCTCACTGACTTACAGAGGAAGAAGCCAAGAATAGGATTTGCACTCTGACTTGCCTCTTTTAGTATCAGCCTTATTCTGAAGAAATACAACAGAAGTGCAGAAAAGAGAATGAAGTGCAGAAAGAGAAACGCAGAAAAGAGAACAAAGAGAGAGAATGACTTACCACTTGTCCTGTATGGGGATTCTTATGAGCGTAGGGTGGACCTCTAATGTGGTTCCACATCTGGCCTGATGTCATTGCTAACACAAAACACTGAAAAGGAAAGAAGAAACGCTATTTTATAAGGTTTGGGGGTTTTTTTGTTACCCAATTTCTCTTCATTTCATACCAAAATGTACTGGTTTGGAATACAATCTTAGGCTAGGCATTGTCCCACCTTTTATTTGTATAAAAAGCATCTAATCAAGTATTAACTGAGCTGAAAAGACGGAGATCAAATGGTATTATCAGACTACCAGAAAGTAGAACTAAATGCACCTCATCTTCCTCTGCCACATTTAAGCATCTTGAAATACAAACGCTTTTAAAGACCCGAGTTGCTACAAAACTCATGACAGCAGGCAGACAAGAGTTATAATTACTCACCAAAGCAGCAAATGCCCAGCCAGTTTTGTTATACAGAAAATCCAGATTGCTTCCACGCAAATAGACAAGGCCTCCGATGACAGCCAGCAGCAATCCTAACATCAATGGTCCAGCATAGTTTGGTGGCCTTATCACACGAATCTAAGCAGAAGACATCTGAATTAATTTCCCTCAATGGGATTATACACTATACCTGCACTCCTGCTAACAAAATCCATAATATTAGAGTGGAAAAAAATATCAACACACACAAAAATTTTCAATGTAATAAATCTGACTAGGGAAGTAAGTAACACTTTCCTCCCTGTTACTGTAACTTCGGTTTTATACACCGTTACCCCGCCTAATAACTTAAAGACTGTTTTTCTTCCATAGCAACGGAAGAGGGAGAAGGAGGGAGATGAGCTTTACCATCTTCTCAAATACAGAATTACACAAATGTAAGAAAACTTAAAGAGGTAGTCATGTGCCCAAACCATATTTTGTAGACAAGAACTATCTAAGAGTATCTGAGAGTAGATCATTAGCCACAGAACACAACTGACATATTTCATAGCTGGAATGACATAATAAGGGAGTGCTGCAGAGGGAGTGACAGGGAAAGTCTGTATATACTTACATTGACATCAGTTCTGTCAGCCACCCAACGAGCAAGCTGCTCAGCTGCAAAGCCGCGCACCTGGAGTTCGTACGTGTCACCCCGCTTAGGCTTCCCTTTAGCAGGAAAGTTAATGAAGGTTGGAGCGGAATTCATGTTTAGCTGTATTTAGAAAATTGACAGAAGATACAGCACCGTGAAAGGTCTACCTAGTAACACGCAGTTCTACTCCATTTGTATCTTGCAGCATCGTCATGAAGTCAATCAGACAAAAGTAACTATGCAATAAGTAGATTCCACTGACAATGACTTAAAAAAAAAGAAAAAAAAAAAAGGAAAGACCGCACACAGCAGCGTGCATTTCGTAGAAGTAATCAATATACTTCTGCAATTTCCCTTTTGTGTTCCGTGCTCTTTTCTCCTTTTAGTATTGAGAAACGAAATTCTTTTAGCTCTGTCAAGAGCCGTTCCGGATGTCTTAGAAAAAAAAATTGTTACTTCCGAGTAGGCTTTTTTTAAAAAAAAAGAAAAAACAACCTACATAGTTGAGCAGGCTTTCTAAAGTGATTGACATTTCTTTGTTCGTACTCAGATCTACAGCTACCGTTTCAAAAGATTCAGACCGGTTAAGAGGAGAATATAGTAGGTAAATAAAAGCAGCCGTTTATAAAATGCAGTTCTATCTTTTCCTAACACTGTTTTTCCCATAGCATTTCAGTTTTTTTGAATCTGTTTCTTCTAGAAATACTACTTTTGGGAGACAAATCTGCAAAATAGGAATATATATGATAATCTATAAAGGCCATAAAGTCTATAAAGCTTGATGAATTATTCTGTGATGTAAGACTACAGGAAAATTTAACAAGAATAATAAAAGATGTCCCTTTCCACTTCTCCAGTCCAAAAGCTTCCATTTAATAATGTATTATTTTTTGTGTAGCTAAATTGTGTAGCTTTTAAATAGAGATGAGTCTCTCTCAAAAAAAAAAACAAAACAACCCAAACTAAGATTTCTAAAGCTATAATGAACTATTAATTTGATCTACAATTGCAAGCATACATGGAACATTCTCATAGATTTAAAAAAAAAAATCTGGTTACAGAATGTTAGTAGAAGAGCAAAATGACTGGGTACTTGGAAAGAAACAAGTTAACGAATACTGAAAGCCTAATCTATCATTCTCTAGTAATCTAGAAATTGTAGTAGCTGTTCCTAGCGACATTGGTGCTTTCCATCTTGCCTCTTTGTGCATCTTAGAAGAATTCAATTTAAAATTACATTGTAAGTTATTATAGGAGACAAACTGGGAAGAAACAGTCAGAGAAGCCAGTTCACTCCTTGTGCCTATTCCAGATTAGTAGGTTCTGTTAACGTCACTGCCAACACACTACTGCCCTCTGCTCTCTTCCTCATTTCTTCTGAGAGTGGCAGCTCTGAACTTTTCAATTATTTCTTTAATCGTTGTAACACTAAATTTTGTACACATCTTTACCTTCTTGCCCTTAGTCTCCAAAACCCGAGTTAAAAATAATATTAGAAGAGAAAAAGAAAGACTTTACCATCTGAAATACATCTGAGCCTTCATCAAAATCTACCATAGCAAAAAAAATCTTGTTGGTAAATGCATTGGAATATCGCCAGGAGTTTGCCAGAATCTGGTATTCCTCATCAGCTTGCCTGTAAAACACACCAAGTGAGATGCTGTATCATACGTCTGTCCAGAACACAAGTTACAGAACAGCTGAGGGAGCTGCAGCCCCACGCCTCGTGAACGGGTGCATCCCACACATCCCTGCATTAATTTTCTACTGTTAAAGCTTAAGGCCAGACACTCATCTAACAATCCAGTGAAGCCTTTGGCACTGCTCGTTTTTTAAATGCAAGGGCAAGTTTTGTTGAGTCTGTGAACACAAGCAGTGGTAATTTCTAATTGAAATTTGAAACAGAAGCCAGCAGCTCATGCTTTGCTAGTCCACAGAGCACCAAGAGAAGTACAGGTATGCCCTCTTCTCCACGTCAGAGGACGGGAAGCCAATTAATTTCAACTAACTAGCTATAAAAATTATCTTTACAGACCTCTGCCACCTCCGGATTAATAGATGAAAGCCATAATATGGTTAAGGATCCATCATATTATAATTGTATATCAATCAGCATATTAATTAACAGCAACTTTTAGACTGCATGGCCAGCAGTAATTCTGCAAACACTTCTTCAGCAGCTCATGCCAGGAAAGTTGAGTTTTCGCCCCATCTTTCTCCAGAAGCCTGTCAGTGTGAATATTGTTTCTACAAAGCAGGGATTATTGTAGGAGGGAGACAAATAATTAAGGGCTACGTTGTTTTCTCACATACATATTACCCATATATTCCCACACATTTAATTTCAAAGATAATCCTACTATAACATGTTGTGGTGTATTCCTCCCACGTACATGAAAGTTTTACCCTATTCTTAATTTCCTACAAAGCATGTAATGACTTTCAAGTTCTAATTTAGGACTAAATTAAGCCCATACTTGCACACAACACATTGTCTGTGAGGCTGAAGAGCAGTGAACATCACAATCACCGAGTAATTTCTGGGGGGTGCCTTCACAAGGCGTCGAAATTTGTCTCCATTCATTCGAATAACGGATCTTTTACTAGCCCACTCCATCAGCTGGTTCACTTTTTCTGATAACACCATCTGAAAATAAAGGCAGAGAAACACTTGGGGTTTTTCCCCCCCTCCCACTCTCAGAGTACAATCTTGAAGGTTTTTAGATTTGATGTAACAAACAGCTGCACTGCATTTCATAAGAACACCCACCACATGATGTGATGCTTCATTAAGATCCTTGAAGGCATTCATAGATCCTTTTCAGAGTCACATTGATATTATTCATTTACTTTAACTGCTTAGTATTACACGTGCTTTAAGCACTCTGCTTTTAAGCACTTAGTATGACACATGCTGGTAAGGACTGTCAGCTCACTACTACTTTTTCACATTGCTAACTGTATGATTTCTTTCAGATGTACAAACTGCCCCAAATCACTCCTCGGTATTTATTCAACACTAAGCATTGCACTCTGTTTCAGAAGATTTCAGAACTTGGGTGGAAGTGGAATCAACGCTAGAGATGGAAGCGCTCTGGAAGCGAGCTCAACATCTCACTTTCAGCATTGCTGGAAAAGAACTTGATTCGGTTGGTATCTGGAGAATTCAGGAGCGCTCAGCGCTAAGCTCTTCTTTAAAAGCGAGCCAACCAATTCTGCAACATTATACAAGGAAGTATTAGGGAAGTGACCAACCCCCAAATGTTACATTTACCATAAAAGACTTCACTCCTTATCAACACCCTTCTTCAGGTAAATACTTTTTAGGGTAAATAACAAACTACCCTTCTTTGGCTTACAACCGACACAAGCGTATACAGAGGGATCTTCTCAGCGTGGAAATAAGCGGCATCTTTAGGACTACAACCAAAGCCAGTCAGCCCACCCGCTCTCCCCCTCCAAGTCTCGGGCAGTGGAAGGCAACCCTCCTACAGGGCTGCTCGCAGGAACTGAAGGACCTGGGATTAAAGACACTCGAAAATAAGAGACGAACGAGAAGCCTGTGGCTCTAAAGGGACAACTGCTCCGCTCGGCCCCCAGGCGCGCCGGCGGGCTTCCCCTCAGAGCTCGGCCGGTGCCGCCGAGCCTCGGGCGGCGGGGACCNGCCCACCTACCGGCAGCGCGGCCCCGCCCGGGCGCTTTCTATTGGTGGCGGCGCCTGCCCGGCGACTCGCCGCCGGCCGTCGATTCGCTGAACCTGCCTCCATCCCGCGGGAGCGAGGCAAGCTGGAGCCGCTCGATTGGCGGAGCCCGGAGGGAGGGCGGGCACTGCCGGGCTGAGGCGAGCCGGGCCCCCGGGGGATGGCGGCGGTCTCTTGGCTGCCCGCCTGCGGGAGGGCGCCGCGGCTGCCCCGCTGCAGCAGCCGCCCCTCTCCCTGGGGATACACCCGGGCTTCCCTCGGCTCTTTCACTATGGCAAACACAGCCGCAGCGTGCTCGGGGTCCCGGGGGGCGGCACCGCGGCCTCACGTCGGTAAGCCCCAAGAAAGGGCTCTAGAATAAGGCTCCGAGGAGCTTAACCGGTAGCTCCCCGAAGGCGTACGCTTGCTTAGTTGTGTACACGCACGGACGTTGCTGGTGCGCGTGTGAAAAAGGTGGTGAAAATCGTAAACGCGCTGGGGAAATCCGCAGCCGGTGTGTAACGGGATCCGGGCTCCCCAGCGTTGCCGCCGCAGAAACACGTGGGTTTGCTCCGGCTTCGTTTTTGATTTCTCTGTGCGGGGACGTGGACGCTATAGAAATGGTTTCTGGCGCCAAGGGCCTCGGTGCAAGCTCCGTTTGCGCTAAGATCGCTGCCTTTAGCACTTCGGCCCTTTCAAGAAATTTAAATTTACAGAATTAAACAGGAGGAAAAAAAAAAAAAGTGGTGTCAGAAGTGGGATTCGAACCCACGCCTCCATACGGAGACCAGAATACCCAGCCCGCCACGGGAAGGCGCGAAACGCCTTGAGTCTGGCGCCTTAGACCACTCGGCCATCCTGACACTGCGGCAACAACCCCCGCCGGGCGGCTCTTACCGCTTTCCTCACGGCCGCGCCCGCCTCCCCGCCACTCCCGCCTTTCGCGGGGAGCGCTCCCGAGCCTGCGAGCCGCAGCGGAGCCCTCCCCGGTCCGTGTGTGCGTCTCTCTCCCGGCTACGGAGCTGCCGCCGCGGCGCCGCTCCGCTACCCACAGGGCTCCGCTGCCGAGCGCGGCCGCTTCCGGCGCCACCATTTTGTTTTTCACCGCTCGCCAAGGGTACCCGCGTCCCGCCGGCGGCAGGGTCGTCCTGCGTTCGTCAGTATGTTCCCGGTGGCTCGGGCCGCTCTGAAGCTCGCCGGTAAGCCAGGAGGAGGGTCGGGGTGCTGGGGGTGTTTGGCGGGGGCAGGCGGTTTCGTCAGGGGGTCTCGCCCCGGTTTCTTGCCTTCCCCGTGAGGAGTGTCCCTGGACGGTCCCTCGGCTCGCTTCGCCCCCCGGGGAGGGAGGGGTCGTGAGGGCAGCTGAGGGGCTGCGGGCGGCTGCCCCGTCGTCCTTCCTCTGCTGCCTTTTTTTCCTTTCCTTTTTCTGCCTCTTTCACCTCCTAGTTGCTTTTACCTGAGCCGACCTTGGGTTCCCTTCCTCGGTGCTTTTCCTCCTTGACGATCACTAAAGGCACAGCCAGGTGTAGTAGCCTGAGGTGGCAAGGTGTAGTCAATGCCTAGCCCTTAAACTCCAGGGTCGAGTTACCTCTTCACCGATGGACACCCCAGTGCTTAAGCCAGTCCTCTCAAACCTCATCCTGGTTCATGATGTGCTCAGCCCGAGGCGCAGGCACCTAAAATAAACGTGCTTAGCAGGGTTTCTTTCCGTAGATGTTCAAGCTTCCCTTTTCTCTTAAAAAAGCAAACAAAGAAAGCAACTTGTGCAGCCTCACAGAACGTGCTAGGGATGTAGTAGCATTACGGGTATTGCCATCGCCTTCTCTAGTCATGTTTGGTTAAATGGGAAGCGTTGACCTGAAACGAAAAGACTGTATTTTGTAATGTCTATCTTTACGCACAGATCACTGTCTCATCAGATGCTTTGTACGCAGCTACTAAACGGTCTCTGTGGTTTGAAGCTGGTGGTTTGATTCGTCACTCTGTCTTCTCCTTAATAAGCGTACCTTTTATAGCGTACATTTATGCTGTACCTCATACATTCTGTCATCTGAAGATACCCTCCTGTATTTCGTTCTCTGTGATGTACCTCACGCGAAGGCCCACAGTTATTTCCACTTCCTTCTTCACATCCTTCCCCTCCCTTCAAAAATCTTGAAGGAGCGAGAAAGGTGTTACCCATACCCACCATCTTCAGCCCCTTAATTTAATGGTGAGCATCATCCTGAAAATGCTTATGTTGTGTACACATACTGGCAAGATAGATATTTACATGCAGAAATCTGGAACTTCTAAGTACTAAACAAAATATTTTATTAGAGAGGTAGTGATACTTAAAAGCACACTTGAACTTCGACACTGAGGGCCCAGAGGAAACATATTAGTGAAAAAAGCAACTTAGAGGATTTTCTTACTGCAATTAAACTTCAGGAATAACTTTCTAGAGGGAAATCGGGAGAGCTGAAACAAAGTGCAAGGCTTTCTGCATATCCTGTGTTTTGGAATCATTCCAAAGCTCTAAGTCCAAAAGATTAAATTTTTTTCAGCTTTTCTTAGGAAAGTCTTTCAATGCTTATGCTTGCCTCTCTGTTGGTGGGAGATGAGGCTTGTGAACGGTTTGAATGTATATTTTAGTTGACTTCTGTACTTCTAATTCTCTTTAACATTCATTAGCTCGTGGCATTCAGCATACTGCAGTAAGACAAGCTCATCGCAAATATGAGCCTAACTTCCACGATAAATATGGAAACCTGGTACTCCTTGGTGGGGCCGCAGTTTTTACTGCTGTCTGGGGATATGTAAGTTGTCCTTTTTTTCACCACTGTTGTGACTATGGCTGTAAACTCGCAAACTATTAAGTATCACAAGGGCTTACTTGTTTGTAATAACTTAGGTGGTCAGAATGTAGGAGCCTTTTGTATAAGTGAAGAGTAATGTGATAGAAATGAAAGCTGTGTTCATATTTTGAGTTGTTACACAAATTGTTAATCTATTGCTTGGTTTTGAAATGTAGTAGAAACGCAAGTGATGTCTATTTTGCTTGGGATTTCTAAGCTACACAGGTAGAGGTTTAAGGAGAAAAATGTATAGATGGAAAATAACAGTATGGTGATGAAGTTTTTATATTCCAGATTCTTTGTTCTAAAGCTAGATACTTTGAAATGGAAAACTGAAATACTTAAATATTACTCGATACAGATACATGGCACTTGTTTTAATAAAAGATGAATGAGACGACGTGTTCTAGTACAAGAAATCTAAACTGAGAAGAATAGAAATAGCCTGCTATCAGAAGGTGTCTTTGATTTCAGAGTTAATAATCATTATTTTTATCCTCCTGCAGGTGTTTACACAAGCTGGAATCGAGTGGGGCTTGTCACCTGTTGGCAGAGTCACTCCAAAAGAGTGGAGGGAGTAACAGCCTTTGCTTACAATAAACTGGTCTAAACTTTCACTGAAAAAGTGATCATGTAATGGCATTTGTTCCCTGATTACCACTTGTACAGTGGCATTCCTGGTCTAATAAACATACCTAGAAACCTGTCTGGCTCTTCTAGGTTTCCTCTATGCTCAGTGTCTGCTGAAGTATAAGAAATAGTGTAAAAATGCAAAATAATTAAATCCTATTTTAGGTAGTCCCAGTTGTGCCTGCAAAGGTCCGTAGTGGGTAACGGACAAATCCAAAACACCGTATCGTTGTCCATTTGTGGCCCATTCAGCCAGATGCGTGCGCTTAAATGATCCTTCCGTGCGTTCCTGCCGCGGGGTTCACATCACTTTACCTCTGTCTTCTGCCGCACGTCTAACGACAAAGTTTGTATTTTCTGTTGAGGTGCCCTTTTCTTCCACAGAAGTGTTTTTATGTCTTGCATCACTCTGCAAATAAGCTGTTTCTCTCTCCGGCCTTTGAGAGTTGCGAAGAACTGAAACGAGTTTTCAAGGCAGAGACGGTAGGCAGTGTGGCAGCACTGCTGCTCACCGAGAGAAACGTAACTTTTCTAATCAGTTCTTGCATAATCAGAACTTCTTAGGAAATCGATTAGGGGTAGATGCAGACTCTGTAAACCTCCGGGTCAGTTTGAATCCCCCAAAACCACAAATATCCTGCCTTTTGATGCAGCAGAGATGTACGAAATGGTTGCCTTTACTTTCCTCAGTGCTTGTAATTATGAGTTTCTTCTTGACTGCTGCTTTTCCTGGGGCGAAGGTGAAAACACAGTAATTGAAATAAAATAAAGAAGTCACATAGTAGTAGTAGTAATAATATGCAAAGCAAGTGATGCACGCTGCAATCGCTCACCACCCACCGACTGATGCCCAGCCAGTTCCTGAGCAGCGGTTCCCCTCCAGCCAACTCCCCTGTCCCGGCTTCGTCTGGGATAGAGTTAATTTTCCTCCTAGTAGCTGGCGTAGTGCTGTGGTCTGGATTTAGGAGGAGAGGCATGCTGGTAACACGCTGATGTTTGCAGTGTTGCTGAGCAGTGCTGACACCAGTCAAGGACTTTGCAGCTTTCCGTGCCCTGCCAGGGGCACAGGCAGCACAGCCGACCCAGGCTGCCCAAAGGGACATTCCGTGCCGTACAGCGGCGTGCTCGGTGTGTAAGCTGCATCCCGTACCATACGGCATCATGCTCAGAATAGAAACTGGGGAGCTGGCTGGGGGGGCAGCGATCGCTCCTCGGGGATGAGCTGGGCATCGGTCGGTGGGTGGGAAGCAATTGCATTGGGCATCACTTGTTTTGTGTATTCTTTTATCATTATTCTTTTCTCTTCCTCTGCTGTCCTATTAAACTGCCTTTATCTCAACCCACGGGTTTTACTTTTTTTCCCTGATTCCCCCATCCCACCGGGGCGGGGAGGGTGAGTGAGCGGCTCTCTGGTGCTTAGTTGCCGCCTGGGGTTAAACCACGACATCCCTGCAGCCTATATACCGAGCATGACGCCGTACGGTATAGAATGCAGTTTATATAACGAGCGCGACGCCGTACGGTATGGAATGCAGCTTATATACCGAGCATGATGCCGTACAGTATGGAACATCCCTTTGGGCGGTCTGGGCCGGCCGTGCCCCTGGCAGGGCATGGGAAGCTGCGACGTCCTTGGCTCAGCGTCAGCACTGCTCAGCAACACCGCAAACATCCACCTCTTGCCAGCGTTCCGCTCCTCCCAAACCCGAAGCGCACCGCCGCGCCAGCCACCGGGGAGAAAATCGGCTCTGGCCCGGCGGGCCAGGGCGTGCGAGCGGCGGGCGCGGGGCCCAGGCCCTGGCCCTGGCCCGGCCGGGCCCCC
>VZTL01027822.1:69669-100208 GCA_013400535.1 Scopus umbretta | reverse complement strand
CCCCCCCCAGGCTAGGCAGGCGCTGGCGGCAGGGAATCGCGCTCCTGTGGTCTCTGTGGGGTGCAGCCAGTGCCAGCAGGTCGAGCAGGACCGAAGGGGGAGCCGGAAGGAAGCGTAGCGGGCTGTCCCTACCCGTGGACGTCCACGTTTGAGGTCTCGTTGCTTCGTGGTGGACGGTAAGTGTGCACTCCCTGAGGGACTTGGAGGGCTCCTCTTCTGCCGTTGGCGATCTTCAGGGAAAGACCGCTTACGAATCTGAGCGCGCAAGTCGCTGAGCCGCTTCTCCCAGGTCCTTTTTCTCACATCTGAGCTGCTTAACTCGCACCTCTGAACCATCTTACTTAGCTTTTTGCCTTGTGATGGCAGCACTCTGTGCACAAGTACATTTTTCCAATGTTTTCATTAAAAACATAGCGTAGATATTCTGGAAGAGGGCACATAGTTGTTTACGATGCTTTGGGGTAAAATCTCACAAAAATAAGAGCAAACCCAGCTTAACTATTGCCTCCCTTGTATCCAGGTTCTGGAAGTGGCACATAATCATTGTTAGTGTAAAGTGCTTTAAAATCTTTCATGCCGTCACCAAAGATTGCATTTCTGTGCTTAAATACTTGTTGAATTGTATTTATGGGTGTAAAGAGACCAAGAAACAGTTGTTTCTGTTTGGTAATGTGGAAGTTAGTTGTGTGTATCACGACGTGCTGTGTGAGCACAAACACAATTTGATTAGACATTAATAATTACAGTGTATTTTCTTGTAGAGAAAAGACCTGAAGTTTTTTTTCCTTCCCAGGTGGCGAACTGGGACAGTAAAAGCTAGCATGACGTGTCACTTACTGTTTTATTCTTCTTATTTTCACTTGTATAATTCCACATTGTTCTGCCTTGTATTTTGAGACTAAGCTCAAGAATGAGGAGCCCCAGGTGGGCTTAGTATGCTCACGTAACAGGGGCTTATAAATTATATTCTGTTCCTAGTATTTGCTGTGATTTTTCTAGGGGAACATTCGTGTTCACCAAAAATCTGGTTTGAAGAAGTAGCGGAAGGACACGAACAAGTAAAAGATATTGCTAAGAATTTGTCTCAAGTATTACAAAACTCTTGTTAGAAGTGAATTAGAATGCTTTCAGTGTGTATTTTTTTTTCATCCAGCTTGTATAGAAGTAAAGTCCCTCAGAGCAATTTCCACAGTCTGCTGACGAAGCAAGACTTTTAGTCTTGAGCAACATGAATTACAACCCGTTTAGACTATCACGTAGCTGTCTGTGACAGATGTTTATTATAGATGGGCAGTTTCTCCCGCAATGATTAAGCCTCATGTATCTAGTCGTACCTTCAAATGTATCTGTTTGCCAAAGAACGTAATAAACCCTTGTTCTTCCTTATTGTCCCAGATCTCCTTTAACCCATTCTCCAGCACTTTTGTAAGCCCAAGGATGGGCTGATACAGCTTTTTCCTTTCGTGCTGTCTTTTGCCCTGTTTCATGGGTCTTTGCAGACTTCTAGGGACAGGTACCTTTTTTCCGTTTAATGTAAAAAGTAGTTCATCTTTCTGCTATCACAAATAAAGCGATCTGTAAAACAGGACTGAGCCATTTAGAAATTTAATAAGGTCCAAAGGCTGTAGTTAAATCTGACAGGTTCTGTTTCTGGTGTTTGTGTGATTCTTACCCAGCTTTGACCTCTCCTAGTTTCAGCAGCTAAAAATTCAAGATAATTATAAATAGAAAACTTTGGTGAAAACTGAAGTTGTACCCTTAGCCAGGAGCATTCTGCGCTTCTCAGTTCTGTATCCTTACTGATCCTAGAACAGGCACGAAGCCTGTTGGTGGTGCACAGTGCTTTGTTACGCCGTGGTGCCCGGGTTAGCTCAGGTACTGCAAACACTGAAGTGTTCGGGTTGGTTTTTTTGTGGGGTAAAGTGAGAGTCTGAGTTTTTACCAGTGTTGCAACTTCCTTTTTGCATTGCTCGTATTTTCTTTCTTTCTTTTTTTTTTTTTTTGATAGTGTGAGGTTGTGAATGACTTCAGGTTTGAAGAAGTCAGTTACCTTGCTTTAGATATTTTACTTAGATACTGCTGTTAGCACATTAAAAAATGGTTGAGAGAGATGAATCCGAGTTTCTCAGAGAGTCACCTTGTGCTTGATCACTGTTTAATTTGCCTTTCCAAAGGAAGGAATTGACGTTGGAAGTAGAAATTATTCCTCCTCCTATTGCTTCGTACACCTCATAGAAACACTAGTTGACTTTCTTCAAGAAAATGAAATGTTTGGATTTTAACTTGCACGCAGGCAACCCAAGCGTTAAGCCTAAAACTATACCTCAAAAAAACCATACAAGGACTTCTGTCTGTTCCCAAGTATTGTTTTGGTTTTAATTATCCTTTGTACGCCTCCTGTTCTGTTGCTGAGCGTTGCTCCTCCACACGTAGCCTACTGCGTTCGGTTCTGCACTCTTGCAGAGCTGGATTATTTCTAGGGCTCTGCTGCTTCATTGATGGTGTTAATATACAAACAAGGAAGTACTGCTGCCTTGTGTACTGCAAAACATAGGTGGAAGTAATGAAAGAGAATAGAAAATGGGAGTTTCTAAAGGTATTAAGCAGTAAGTAGTGTAGTAGAGAATGCAAAAAGCTTTTACAAAGTTAGTTCAAATGCCAAGGTTCTTTGTAAGATGAAGCCACTTTAGATGATATTCCAACACAGCAGTAGTTGAATCGAAGCCTTTTGGTTTCTTGTATTCTAAATACATAGCTGTTAGATTAATTGGGAGGGGGGGCTGCCACTTGTTTGCATCGCCAAATCCTAAAATTCTGCACTAACTGACGATGAAGGTGTTGTATAGATGGAGCAGTGCATTGGCTAAGAATAAAACCATTATTCTCTAAAACAATGTGTGATCCATAACTTAAAAGAATTTGTCCACGATAACTTTGAATTACAAGCTATTTATTAGCAGTCATTTGCCTTGCAGTCAGTGATAATAATTGAGATCTTCTGTGTCAGCTTATAAAATACTTGTTGTCACCTAGAAAGCTTTTTAGGTATTACAGAAGCTTTAGATTTGTTGAATGCTTCAGCTGCATCCTGCCAGAACCATAACTGTCCCTTGTACAGTGAGGTTCTCTTTTGAGCTAATGCATGTATGTATGCACACACGTGTATAGGTGCATTTGTATATACATATGTATATATAAAATTTTAAAAATGGGAGGAGGAAACAGAGATACATAGTGATGGATGGCAAGAGTGAGGAAACGGGGTGTTCCGAGTTCAAGCCGTCGCTGTAGTACACGTGGATTGCTACACAGCATCATGCAGATCTTTTGATTTCTGCATCTGTTTTCATGTAAACTTGGTAAAATATTAACACACATAAGGAGCACTAGGATTAAACTGTCAGTATTTGTACACCTCTTGTGCATCTAGTCATAATTTATTGGTGTAAAATATTTTTCAGGCTGCTTTGTCATGAATTTTTCTTAATTTAACGTTGTCAGAAGGAGGAAATCATGACAAAAATATTTCTTCTGTGTTTCAGCCAGAGTATTTCTACTAGGAAGCACTTGTAAGGGAGGCAGAGCATTGGAAATGAAATAGAATATGACAAGGTAGAATACTGTCTCAGATGTAGGCAAGTATTAGCTTTTACATTTAGCCCGCTGTCCTGGGCATTTTGTAAGGGGAGGAAGAAGGGTGTGTGTATACTTGCAGTCGCTATGTATTAACCCTACACTTTGTTCTGAGAACAAGGTCTCTTTAACATCAGGAGCACTGGAAAGCCAGGCAATTTGGTCTTCAGAAATCTCAGTAAGGCTGTACAGAAAACGGAGATTGTGAATGTGCTGTTGCTCAATTCAGTGTCAGTAATACAATGTCACGGACATGAAAAGACAGTATTGCTTACAAATAGCTCATTTTCTACCTTTAGATTTGGACACGTCTCACTTTTTAGGAGAACAGCCTGTTTGTAAAACCAGTATGAAAACTCTCAGCAACGTGCAACAAAGCAAATAAAAATCCTTGTTTGTTGTCTTCCCCACCAACAGAGCGCTGTTAATGATGCATGTATCGTATAGATCCAGGAGCGTTTCTTGACTAAAAGTCGGAGAACAAAAAGAAGAGTCAGTTTGATCCAACAGATGAATTCTGTGATGGAAGTTCTGGATTCAGTCCAAGTACCTTGAGGCCTTGAGGGGTAAAAAAAACATATAAATATTTTTCTCTTACGTCTTTATGCTTTTTGCATGTTTCAGTTGCAATCTCTTCCAGGAAAGGATTTTCTCTACTGTGTTTATACAATGCCTAAGGCCAGGGGGCCCTGATCAGTTGGTCCTAGGAGAGCAGTCTTTTAAAAAAACAAAAAACAAACCAACTCGCCAATCCAACAAGAAAACCTTCTTGGGGCAATGGAAAGGTTGAAGCAGGATTGCTTTTGATTTATTATTTAAATCAAGCACAAATAGCAGATGATGTGGTTTTTTTTAAAGGGAAGATTGTGTCTGTATGAAGCATACACTTAAAACAGAAAGAGGACATTCTGTTGACGCAGTAGGATTCTAACGTGCTTTATAAGTGATCCTGAATTACTGCAGTGGGAGTATTTTCTTCCACTTCTGTAAATATCATCCATCATATTTGAAGTCACTTTACAAACTTTTATTTACTTAATTAGGCCACTAAGGCAGAATAGCTCTAACAATTCCCATTTCTCTTTCCACATGCTACCTTCTAAGTAGAAAAACATGAGGCTGTGTAAAAAATGGTGGAAGTGATTATATGTGAAATGAACAGCAAAAAGGCGAGGAAATAAACTGAGAAAATGGAGGAAATACTTTGTCCATAACAAACTATAACAATAGCAGATGTTTAAAAAAAAAAAAAAAAAGGTAGAATGTTATTCTTACATATATAAGCAGTTAACTCTTTTTAATGCATTGGTGGGCATTCAGTAGCAGTGCTGATGGCTACAGTGATCACTTTAATAGTAGTAGGACGCCATATTACATGCGTGCCTGCTGTTAGTTTGACATATGGCTTGTAGACGAGACTTTAACGCTGTATCCTAGTTTCTTCTATTCATGGATATTATTCTGCTGTAGCTTGGCTCTCTTAAAGAACAGGCAAGATAGCCAGGAGCTCAGCAGAATTTCCCAGCCTGGCGTACAGCTGTACCCTAACTCTCGTCCGAGGCCGCATCTTACCAACTTTTGTTTTAGATAGCAGCTCGCAGCCAAAGTATTTCCTTATTTTATATTTTTTTCCCAAATGCACTAATTGTGCGGTTGTCGAGGCAGTTCGTGTTGATCATGTACCTGAAATGCTTTTAAACTCACTTCTATCCAAACCTTACTAGAGGACGGATTGACTCTGTCAATAGTCAGTTGTGTCTCATGTTAGTTGTATGTGTCTGGTTGTGCTCACAAAACACACTGTAAGGCAAGTACTTTTTGATACTTTATTTGTACTTCAGCCTTGTGGGAATACTCATTGCTCCCTGGCTGTGGAGTTACAGCTACGTCTTTGCTCTGTACAGACTGAGCATTCCTTATGGAAGAGCTGAGGCAATCAGTGAGGATTATATTTCAATATGATGACATGAAAGCATGTATCTTCTTGGGTAGCTTTATGGTATTTTTAAAAATACCTTGTATCTCCGAGTGTGCAGATGAGCCTGAGAAAGGACCTACCATATGAAGTGTGCTTAATTTTTATGTACTCTTCTGCTGATTCGTAATTCTCCTGTGTGTCAGGTGATAGTTCTATATTTTTGGTGATAGTTCTATATTTTTGTAATGTGTGAATATTTACGTGCAAATATTTCTGTGTAAATAACTCGGATTTTACAGAGAAGAGAGATCCGTAATAACTCTTCAGGTAGAGTTGTCTTTTTTTTTTCTTTCCTCCTCTTAGCCAGGATGAGTTATTGTTACTGTGTTCTACTGACTGCAGCATAATACGATGCCTTCTTTAGTAATATAACTTACTGTCACTGGTTTGTCTTCTGAGGCGGCAGCACCTGCTTAGTACAGCCAGAGCAAGCCTTCATGCTATTTTCTGGGCCAGCATTAGCAATAACCAAAGCTCTCGTGGCCTGAGGCCCCGCTTTGCGGGAGCTCTTTCCTCTGTCTCCGGGCTCGGAGACCACACCACGCCGCAGCGTGTCCTGCGTGCGCCCACACCTGCATCCAGACGCGGGACGAGGGCAGGACGCAGCTTTCGATTCTGATCCCGCAGCCACCGGCTGTGCTTGCAGCCCTTCTGCTTCCTAACCTCATCCGTGATTGGGATGGAAGGATGAAGCGTTAGCGCTTTACGATACATTCAGAGTAAATACTTGTAGGTTGTTCAAGGTTCTGATCAGGTTTGAATACCCGTGGGAGTGCTGCTCAGGCTCTCCACAAGCGTCGGTGAAGAAGGTTCCGACGTTGTTGCACCCAGGTGTTTGAACTCCTTGTGGCTACGAGGTTTTCTTCATGCTGTGCGGAAGGTTCCTGTCCATTAGCCATGCTTATCACTAATGGGTGCTAATTCTTGGTTTGTCTAGTCATTTACTGTGTAGTTCTTGAACAAAACTCTTGCTGCCTATCAGAATACGAAGGTTCGTGCCACAGTTTAGATTAACTAGCTGGCCATTTGAGGATTTTAGGAGATGCCTTAGGAAAACAAATCTTTAAAATCAACTTCTTGGACTATCTTTCATGTTGCTCACATAGTTAAACTTTTTTTTCTTTTTCGATACAGAATTATAGCTACATTCTCCCACAGGCTAGTGACTGACAGAAATTTGCAATGTGTTCCTGGCTCTTTGTACAAAATGCAGTTAAAGGAAAAATATGCATTTCATCAACTGGAAACTTCATTAATTCAGGGGTTTACGCTGTCTTTGCTTCTTGTTGATTAAGCTTCAGCATTTAGTTTTGTGCGTCAGTGAGGTAAACCTGTTTCTATGATGAAACTTCCTTGTGTTCTTAAACAGTTTGTAGCACGTCTCAAAGCAAGCCCAAAAACTTTCAGACCATCTGTAACAGGGAACAGTTCTGAAATGTCATCAAGGAGCAAGAAAATGAATTTTATTAAACATTGTTAATACTTAACGTAATTTAGTTTTCCAAGATAAGTCCCCAGGATAAAAAAAAAAAAAAAAAGTTAAGTGCGTGCTTAACTTCAGCTGTTCAGTTAATCATCAAAATTTGCTGTTGCTTCCACTGCAGCCAGACATTAAGCAGTTAACTGTGGTCATTTTCCTGGTCACTGACCTCTCTGTCGTTGGGAAAAACAATGCAAATTTTCACAAGGTTAAAGAAAAATCCGGAAATCACTTCTTTTGCACTCTTCCCCTCTGTTACTTACTAGTTAATGCATTGGACAATAGAAGTCCTTTGCATTAACCATTATTTCTACAAATTAATTTCATTTAGGTTCAGTCATTTTTCTTTTTTGGGCTTGTTTTTATGAGCAAAAATAATAATGATAATTTTCAGAGGAGCAGAAATTAGACTTTTCTGAATGAGATGTGCAAAAAGCTTGATTTGCTTCCTAGGGCTAATTTCAATATCACTTGGTTTTGCTAGCCTAGGATAATGTATGAGATAGAAATGGGGAAAAACATGATCCTCACCAGTGCCACTGTGGCCTACGTGCCGTCCTCGAGCGTTCCAAGGGCTGGTGTCTCTCCCTTTCTCGCTTGCTTCTCATAGTTTCGTCTCGCACACCAGTCAAGCACAGCTTGCTGCATGTGATTAAATGATCTTGATTGTAACACAAATCAAATAATAAACGTCCAAACACTTTCCCTTTTGAAAATTCATAGGAATAAATACCTAAAGTTCCCCTTCCCATTCAGCCTTGCTCAGATTTTGACATCTAGTAGAGTTACATGTGGCCAAGTACATCATCTGTTAAATCCCTGTTTTGATTTCAAGTCTTTGTGACATGATTTAAGAACAAATACCTTAATTGGTTTTTGGCCAACAGCAATGAGGAGACTCGAGTAGAGTTTGACAATGGAGGCAAAATCCATAATCATCGGTGTGGAGGGGATGACGTGCGATTCCTGCGTTCAGACCGTTGAACAGCATGTTGGGAAGATGAACGGTATCCATAGCATTAAAGTAAGTAATGCTATCACTGTTCCTTACAAAGCTTTGTTCTTATATCAGAAACCATGATAAAGTATGCACCAAGGGAGGAAAATATGTGGAAAGAGTATATTCTGTACGTTTTGTGGGAAGCTGATGTTAGAAGAGCATTAGTGTATTTCTGCTGTAAGAGAAAAACAGATGCTTACTTTACTGCAGCGGGAGCTAAGTGATTATCTGTTGCTCTTAAGTCATTTTCTACTTTACAATTAAGTCAGTATTGTGAAGTAATGGGAGAAAAGTCAAAAAATGGCAAGAATAGTAAATTTTTAAATAAGGTGAAGCAAAAGCCCTAGAACTTACACTTTGCATCGAGGTTCTGAAATCACGCTGTAACATCCTGTAGTGGTTGATTTTACTCTAAAGAAAATAATATCTTCCTGGTTTCATCAAAGGATAATTCCTAATTTAGTGGATATGTCTTGGATGAACACTTCCTTCCCAGAATAGGGTACACTGTCTTAATTTGGGGGGCATGTGACCGTTACCTCTGGCTGATTGTGAAGGGCTCATTGTAGTGCACCATTCCGTAAAAGGGCAAACGATGCACTGGTTAGTACAGTTTCCTTTTGCCTGAAGTAGGCGTTCGTGTACGCACATGGAAACTTTGGTGCACAGCAGCAATGTTTACCAGACGCATAATTTTTCGTCGTCTTTCAACTTTAATGGAGCTTTAATGTGATAGGAGGCTATGCTCTTGACACCAGAACCTTGGATCACGAGCAAACCTAAAGTTTTAGAAATGGGAATACCGCTGTTAACGTCCGTGGCATGGTATGGTCAGATAAATCACTAGGTACCTGCAAGCGTGAAGTCAAATGAAGGCGAAAAGCAGCCTGTAAAATAATACCCCCAAATAATCTGACTTCAGAATCCTCCCTCTCTGCCTTATTCTAGCAAGGGATTGAATCTCATCAACCTTGCATTTTTGTTTCAGCTAATTTCTGAGAATATACAGGCAACCTGAGATCGGAGAAGGAGGAGACGTTCATAGTTAATTGAAGGCAATGTGAATCCCATAGTGCCTTTTACGTAAGGAGCGAAGCAGGCTTTTAAACGGACAGTATTAAGAGTTTTATATTTAGGTTTTAAGGTAAATGCCTTATCCCAAAGCTGAATACTATTTCTAAAACTACTCTTGGCAAGAAAATCTATTACAAAAACTTAGTCTGAGTAGAATGGGACTATAAGAAACTTTAAGAGGTGATATTTCGTAATTATCCTCATTACAGCATCAGAACTTCAATTTAGCCAGATCATTTGTTTCAGAAAAATCTCTGAGAGTAGGAAAATGGGGTTTTGTTTAGCGATTATGAATTAGGTCAGCAAGGGAGATGAATGTTAGATGGCTAATGCAGACAAACAGAGCTGCATTTAGGTTATTTTGCCTCCAGCTGCAATGAAACCAATAAATGTCCACGTTGCTAATTCTGCTAAGGCCTGTAATTGGGACAAAAATGGAGAAAGGTGGTTCTTAAAATGAATTAACGGGTCTAATTTAATCATGACTGTGGTCTTTAGGTTGTACCTTTGCCCAGAGGAAAGATAGAATTGAATGATAATGTTTTGGGCCTCTGGCAGGCATCAGTTTTCTGTTTTGGAAACTGCAATAATTGTGTTTGATATATCATTAGTTGGGAGCAAATTAAATTGAGGATATTTGTACCATCTGATGTGAAAGGTTAGTACCAAATCAAGATGTCTCTGGATCACCAAAATGTGCAGAGAGAGGGAAAACAGCTTCTTTAATGTTTGTCACATACCAGATTTGGAAACTGAATTTTGTTCTGTCAGGTCTGATGCACTTTATTGCTCATAGCACGTTAACAGCCTGTGCCTAAGATGCCTAGAAACACTGGACTCCTTTTGCTGCTACTTAAATCTGTGGGCTTTTTCAAAGAGTGTTTTCTTCCATCCTTGTAGCCTACGGGTAATTACCGCTAACTGCGGAATTGTACACGTGATCAGAAATTTTATTGTGGGCTGTTTTGCTTTTGGGATTGAATTGGGTTAGTCATAATTCGAGAGAGTTTGGCTCTGGAAGTTTCATTAAATGCATTGCTGCTGTCTGGGTGTCGTAAGTAAAAGTGGCGAGACAGACTTGTGAAGGATTCTGAAACTGGCGGCGGGGAAGATCCGTTCTTTCTTGCCACGTGGCTGCACAGATGAGCAGATGGTACTTTATGGTGGCTGTCGGTATGGCTTTACTCTTCAAGGTGAGTAGCGATGGATAAAATTTTACTGGACAGGTATTACTAGTATACGCAAGTAAAAGCTATTTCTAGTCTCATGCAGGGTATTAGTTCTCATCTCTTAGTATTGCAGTTTGCTAAATTGTTTTGGGCTTTTTTCCCTTGCAAGGTATCTCTAGAGGAGAAGAATGCAGTCGTCATTTATGACTCAAAACTGCAGACTCCAGCGGCACTGCAGGAAGCGATATATGACATGGGATTTGATGCTACGTTAGCTGATTCAAACCCACAACCTGTTTTTCCTGACACTATTTTTCTTACCATTCCTACTCGGTCAACTCTAACATCTAAACAGATTTGTAGCACACTACTAAGGAACAAAGGTATCGTGGATGTTAAAATATCCTCCGATCAAAAAACTGCAGTGGTGACTTTCATTTCTTCCATTATAAATGGCAAGCAGATTATCCAAATGGTCCCAGGAGTAGATTTAAGTATCTCGGCACCAGAGGTAGCAACTGGAACTTGGGAAGATTCCAGCTGGTCTCAAGCCAGTAGCGTTGTGCTGCGCCTGAAAGTAGAGGGAATGACCTGTCATTCCTGCACCAGCACCATCGAGGGGAAGATTGGCAAATTGCAAGGAATTCAGCGGATTAAAGGTAAAACCTTAGTGTGTTTTTATGTAAGTTGAAGTTGACCGTGCTGTTCTCTGATGGCATTGCGGAGACATCCTGGCTGTCAATCAGATAACTTAGCGTGACAGTTACTCTTTGTGGTACCAGGTATTTAGTTACATGTTGTGAAGAAGTGAAGAAAGGGGCCTAAGTTGTGGTGAGGCTGTTGCTGTTAGGTGTGTGACAATATTCAGTGGTTGCTCTGCATTTTGGCAGGGACTCTGGAGGAGTCAGGTTCCACAATTTTATTACCAGTTATAGAAATCTCTAATACCAGATGTCTTTCTTTTTTTGTATTGTAATTAATATTAGTTTATATGTTCCGTTCAATTAAAAATTAATATTGGCATGGATGTGATTGTATCTAAAAGGCAAGACAGAGTTATCTGTATAAATAGCTTTGGCATAAATGTATTGCCACAGACCCCGATAAAAGGATAAATTTAGTAAGAAATAGTAATGCCGTTTGTGAAAGTCCTGGGGAAAGAGCAAAAAACTGAGGTAGAGAGGAGTTGAAAATTGTTGTAGGATTAGACAAAAAATGGTTAAAGAACTAAATTGCTCGATATTTACCACACCAATTACATCTGCTTTCCATTGCAGTTACACTTCTGAGCATTTAAAGCACCCTTGGAAAGCTTTGACAAGATCTGTTGCTCTTAGGGCAGCAGATTGTTGCTCTTAGTGCTTACTATGCTTGGGGCAGTAATGTGTGCTTATTTTTATTGATTAATTTGCAGTGTCCCTGGACAATCAGGAAGCTGTTGTTGTCTACCAGCCTCACCGAATTACAGCAGAAGAAATAAAAAATCAAGTTGAAGCTGCGGGTTTCGCAGCATCTTTCAAAAAGCAGCCTAGACCCCTCAAGCTCAGTGCTGTCGACCTAGAAAGGCTGAGGAACGCTCAGACCAAAGGCCCTGAGAGAGGGCTGAAAGAAAACTTGAATGTGAATGATACGGAGACAATTGTCTTCAGAATTGACGGCATGCACTGCCGTTCGTGTGTCCTCAATATTCAGAGTACCATATCAGCGCTCCCATCAGTAACAAGCGTAGCTGTTTCATTAGAGAAGAAATCTGCGATTATAAACTATAACCCAAACTTAATTAGCATAGAAGTACTGAGAAAAGCCATAGAGGCGGTGTCTCCAGAGACATTTAAAGTCAGCCTTCCTGACGAATATGAAAATGCAGCGCTTTTCAGCGGAGACACCAGCGTGGGGAAATCTCATCCAGCGCTGACGGATGCTAGCCAGCCTCTTACTCAAGTTGTTGTGATAAATATTGAGGGAATGACTTGCAACTCTTGTGTGCAGTCCATTGAGGGAGTCGTATCCCAAAAGGCAGGTGTGAAATCTATTCATGTCTCTCTCACTAATCGGAATGGAACTATAGAATATGACCCTCTGCAGACATGCCCAGAAGACTTGCGATCCTTGATAGAGGATATGGGATTTGATGCATCTTTGTCAGGTAATGACATATTAAACTTTTAAATTTAAAAGGATTGTGCAGTTCTGTTTGGGATTTGGCACCAAATTTTAGCAACCAAACGTTGCTAAATTTCCACAACGAAATTTAGCAGTCGACATATACTTTGTGCTTGCCAAGAGAAGCTTTATATCTTCGCTGCCAGTGAGATAATTAAATATACTTGCGCTTCCTTTGACACATCAGATTAATTAAAAATGATTGAGATATCTGGAAATATAAATATGTCAGATAAATGCTGATGTTGGAATGGTACTCCAGTTTGCTACTGTATAGTATTCATGGCACGAATATGGAATTGGAGCTTTGCTAGCTGCAAAGAATATTATGGATTGCTGCGCTGAAGTTTCTTCAATAGCAAATTCTCGAAGACTTGGCTCCTGTGGAGTAACTAGTGAAGGGATATTTAATCAGGCTCAGGTGTGACTGAGGAGTGACAAGAATCTGAAGGGTGTAGGCATCACTGAGGAAGGTAAAATCATGCTGTTGTGAGATACCCCGGGTAGGCAGCTAAGCCCCCCCAGCCACTCGCTCACTCCCCCCTGGTGGGATGGGGGAAGGAAGGGTAGAAGAGCGAAAACTTGCGGATTGAGATAAAGGTAGTTTAATAGGTAAAGCAAAAGTTGTGGGTGCAAACAAAGCAAGGAAGTAATTCATTACTTCTCCCGGGCAGGCAGGTGCTCAGCCATCCCCGGGAAAGCCGGGCTCCATCCCGCGTAACGGTGACTTGGGCAGCCAAACGCCGTCGCTCCGAGCGTCCCCCCCGTCCTCCTCCTTCCCCCAGCTCCACAGGCGGAGCGTGACGCCGTGTGGTGTGGGCCATCCCTCGGGCAGTCGGGGTCAGCTGTCCCGGCCGTGTCCCCTCCCAGCTCCGTGTGCCCCCAGCCTGCTCGCTGCTGGGGTGGGCTGAGAGGCAGACGAGGCTGTTGGTGCCATATGAGTACTGCTCAGCAATCACTAAAACATCGGTGTGCTCCCAGTGCTGTTTGGTCACAGATCCAAACGACACCACCATATGAGCCACTGTGAAGAAAATTAACCCTGTCTCAGCCAAAACCAGTACGGATGCTTGCTGTGGTGACCAGTACACTAAAAGTAATTGCACGGTGGGAGCAGATGGCTAGATGGAGGAATGCAGAAGACTTATGGGGTGAAAACAAGCAGATATTAACAGGAAGAGAGGCTTCCCGAGGAGACGGGGAAGCTCCATTTCTTGATTCAGTAAGGTTAAATTTTGAGAAATACAGTACACGAGCTATTCTATGGCAGTAACTGAAGAAGCGGTCAGGTGCTCCCATCTAACTCCTTTCATACTGCTCCTCCATAAACATAGCATCTCCTGAATTGCTGTAAGAAGCAGTTGTCTGTAGGTTGAGAGCCCTTCTCTAAGGTCAAAACCACAGACTTTGCTTACGGAACATGCACTTGCTTACCAATTCAGCTTTGTGCCCCGAGTAAAGTCAATAAAATTGTGTTCAAAACGAAGGTTGCAATGCAGAAGTTTAGCTTGCAACCTACAGAAGAGGACAACAGGTGTGCAACAGAACAAATACAATGAGGAAAGGCAAAAGGAAAAATAGTAGCAAACCAGTGAGTTAATCGGTGGCCCAACCCCTTGTCTTGTTTTCTTTTGCTTGCTCTGAATGGACAGGCAGATGGATGAATCTGATTGACAAGGCGTGTACAATTACCATTTTTTGGTCAAAATTTACAGCAACGTGTACTTGTGGCTGGTGTCGCACCAGCTCATACTTCGTTGCTCTGGCTATTCATATCATGAATTGCAATCTGCTTTTCAGCAAAGGCAGAACTACCTCTGACAATAGCTCAGCCCTCGCCCAAAGTGCAGCTGGAATCTCACAAAACTGAGCCTCCCTCCAAAGTGTCGCCAGCCCACCTCGCGAGGCAAGAGACAAAGGCTGTATCAAAGTGCTACGTCCAAGTCACGGGAATGACATGTGCTTCGTGTGTAGCCAACATTGAGAGAAATTTGAGAAGAGAAGACGGTAAGATGAATGTCAGTGTAATCCGCTGAACTTCTACGCGTTTCTTTCAGAGAAGCCACCTAGCTTTCGTGCAGCATTTTTTAACGCATAGGTTGTCAAGAGGAGTACCGTTGCTGGCGTGTTGCACGGGTGAGAACACCGTCTGCTCACTGCTGGTTCATAGGATGAAAGTGACGTTGTACTGCTTTGTGGGCATGCTGGCTAGACACGGCCTTTGCAAAACAGGGGTTGGAGTGCTCCGAAGAGACTACACGGATCAAATACGGATCCTTTTGAAACTAAAACAAGTCTTTTCTACTGGAGGGACGTGCCCAGGTCTGCAACTTAAAGGCAGAAGTACGCGTGCCTGTATGAGAAAGGGAGCTATTGGAGAGGGACAGTATTAATATGGATTAAAGAGATGTAAGTTAATTTTAGCTCTGCGAGTCAGGACAACTGTGTCTGTCTTCTGTCAATGTGATGATTATATTTGCAGGAAAAAGTAGTTGCATGACTATGATGTAATGAAGAGTCATTAATGTAGGCTGTGTTTAATTATTGTAGTAAAGACTAATTTTTTTCATCCTAGAAAATGGATGAATCTAAATCCTTTTCACTTAGTGTACAGTAGGATTGCACATTGTTAGAGCTACCCTTTCTCATACATGTTCTCTCTTGAAAAGGCTTTTAGAAATGCTAAATGCAGATCAGAAGAATATGCAAACTGTATTTTAGAAGAACTTATTTTAAATAAAAATAGGTCATCTTTTCGTACAGCATAGATTGAACGTCTGTAATTAGACTGTTAAAAGTATGCAGCTCCTGTGGAGTAATACTTTCATCCGTCACGCCTACGCTGAGATGCTTTTATTGCATTCTTGATGCACCTTCCAAAAGTAATGATGTTTTCTTTATATGTACCTATGCTACAGTAGCTTTCTCAATTTCAATAAATTGCTATTGTGCCATCATGTTACCGTAAATGCAGTGATTTTCTTAAACATGATCTGCCATTCACACATTTTGTTTTCTAGGAATACATTCGATACTTGTTGCCCTAATGGCAGGAAAGGCAGAAGTGAGGTATAATCCTGCCGTAATACAGCCTTCAGCTATTGCAGAGCTCATTCAGGAACTGGGATTTGGAGCTACCGTGATGGAAAACTGTGGTGAAGGGGATGGAATTCTGGAACTTGTTGTAAGCTAGTAATTAAAGCCAACCACTCCCATCTTTATTACTTTTATCTATTGGATGTGCTTGTGTAGGCATCCACTTCCTAAGGTGTTAATCATGTAACAGAGCTTCATTTACAAAAAATAAAGTCTAAGAGTACGTCAGGTATGTATCACAAACTGTACCTTGTCCTACAAACTGTGCTGGCTCACTCCTACATTGAAGTCAGAGAAATAGTCCTGTGGTTTTTTTAATTACTCTGCCCATTGCAGGAATTATTTTTTTTTGTGGGTTTGGGGGTGGTTTGTTGGTTGGTTGTTTTTTTGGTAGCTGAGTCTAGCTCAGTGCACCCCAGCTCTGAGTCTGAAGAGCCAGCAGAGCTGTAGCAGAGCTGACTAACGTTGTCTCTGTGCAATGCTTCCTCTCTCATGCTCTCATCCTTAACTAGAGAGCTCCATCTCGCTGCCTCAGACCCCAGAAATGTGCAATAAATAATTCAGGACAGTCAGAAGCACTTTTTCTTTTCGTACTTTTTAAGATGCATTTGCCAAGTAACCTGTGGTTTTGATAACAGCAAGGAACCTTTATTTTACAGGTGAGGGGAATGACATGTGCTTCCTGTGTACACAAAATAGAATCCACCCTCATGAAGACTAATGGTGTTTTATACTGCTCGGTAGCTCTTGCAACCAACAAAGCACACATTAAATATGATCCTGAGGTTATAGGTCCTCGAGATGTTATGCAAGTCATAAAGGTAAGTTTCAGGAAGGCACCCAGTCTTAGAACACATTCAGAGTTACATACCCCAGAAACAGAAGGCAAGACTATTAAAGGAAAAAAAACTGTCTCTTTTCCTGCATCTGCTATCCTCCTAGTACAGGTTTCTGCAGATAATATATGTGTGCTGGCTCAAAAGCAATGCTCTATTATGACTTTGCTTAAGTTTTTAAACAGAAATGCTAGGAAAGCCAGGCTATGGTAGAGTTGAAGATACCAGCTATAGGTTTGCAGAAAAATAAAGCACATCTATGAGTACTGTAGCAGGAGAGAGGTGAAATAAGTTTCTTGGCTTTCTCCCTCAATTTCTCTACTTCTGTGCTTCAGGAATAACCATTTTGGAAAGCCACATTTTAGAATCGCATTTGAATGTTCCAGAAAGGTTGATTTCTACATCAGATTGCTTTTCTGTCTCCGCGAGGTAACTAAAAATTAGTACTAATCATATCAGAAATGTTAATAAAGTAAATCAAATGTAAGGCTGGCACCACCAGTAATCTGGCGCAGTAACTTTATATGAGCACAAAGTGTCTTTAAAAATTGACTGTTCTCTTTTTTTTTTATTATGCTTTTTTCTGTAGGATTTAGGTTTCACTACTTCATTAGTCAAAAAAGATAGATCTGCTAGTCATCTAGATCACAAACAGGAAATAAGGCAGTAAGTATTCCTGAACATACTTAGATTCTATAAACATCTTTGATTCTTCTTTTTTAATCAACAGTAAAGTTACAAATTTTTATTGGCAACTGTACAGACTTGCTAGCTAAAGCGTTATCCAGCACTTGACTGCAAACCAATTTTTTCTTTTTCTTCTTTTTTCAAATCTGAGGTGGAAAAGGTCTTTTGTTGTGAGTCTCGTTTTCTGTGTTCCCGTCATGGGGCTGATGATTTACATGATGGTTATGGACAGTCAGCTTTCAGATGCTCACGCCCATCACAACATGAGCAATGAGGAAATGGAGGCCCTTCACTCCTCTATGGTCCTGGAATACCAGCTCCTACCAGGATTGTCTGTTATGAATTTTCTGTCGTTTTTATTCTGTGTCCCTGTACAGGTAAGTGGGAATACAACAGCTCCTAGTTTCTTGGGCTTAAGCACTCAAAATGGAAGGCGATGAAGAAATTACATTTGAAAAGTGACTGTAATTATGCTGATTCAAAAAGCTTTTGAGGTTGTTTCGTGCTTCTGCTGTTGCCAGAGTGGTGCTAGGGACCGTACGGGCAGGCCAGTCAGCGTAGAGGAGCCATGCAGCCGGGCAGCGTCTGAGGCAGCCTGCCCGGCCGCGCTGGTGGGCACGGGGAGGAGCTGGTGGAACTGCGTGGAGGTGAGAAGACCTGAGAGTAGCGTGGTAGAGATCGTAGGCCTCGGCTGGAGCTGGGATTTTGTTCAGGAAGAGGTGGAGAAGGCAAATAACACAAATAAAACGGGTGTCTCCCTCTCTTAGGGAAATGCTGCCGCTGTGTGTTACGAATGTGTGTGTAAAAGACAACTGCTGCTCTCGTTACAGATGTTTGGAGGCTGGCACTTCTACATCCAGGCCTACAAAGCGCTGAAGCACAAAACTGCAAATATGGACGTGCTCATTGTTTTGGCAACCTCCATTGCCTTTGTCTACTCGTTTGTTATTCTTCTAGTTGCAATGGCTGAGAAAGCAAAAGTAAACCCTGTAACTTTCTTTGACACGCCTCCTATGCTGTTTGTGTTCATCTCACTGGGCCGGTGGCTAGAGCATGTTGCCAAGGTAAGGAACATAAAAGCCTGGGATGTGTGCAAGCTGCAGAACACTAAGAATCCTTTCAGAATGTTGCATACCTTTAAAAAAAAAAAAATATGAAAAAGCTTCGTTAGGATCTTTTAACCTTCTTTGTTGTAAAATCATCTTCGCTAACCAAACTAGTAAAAATATGAAATGACTTAATATAAGTCTGTTTGCGGAAAGTTTTTTCTTAATAGGGTAAATTGCAACATACGCAGTTGTCGTTTACCCAGCAATTCTTTTGCAATAGCATAGTCAGAAAAATATGAAAATTATTATTCTAGGGTAAAACGTCAGAAGCACTGGCAAGACTAATTTCATTACAAGCTACTGAAGCTACTATTGTTACCTTGGGCCCTGATAACGTTCTTTTAAGGTATCTTGCTTTGTCATTTGCTTTTTCTGTTGTTCCTTTTTTGCTGTTAATATGTTTAATTCAGACAAATGTTACCATTCTGTAGAACTGTGAAGCAAATAACCTCAGATTTACTGGCAGATTTGCCAGATGTGAATGTTAAAATGCAGAAAAATTAATACTGCTCTGATTTGTTTTATTGGAATCTTGCTAATTTTTGCTGTAGTACGAAAACTTAGTCGATTTTTCTCAACTGGAAAGTAAATAAAATAATGATAAAATAATCGTACTGCTCTTCAAAATAGCCTTTCTTCTGACAATTTTTATATACGTTAACAATGTCAACCAGTGGGATTATGCTTTGTGTATAGTGACAACTCCTTTTGCCTGGGTAACTTCAGTTAACAATCTCTTATTAAAAACACTACACATCATTCTAGCGAAGAGCAAGTTGATGTCGAACTGGTTCAGCGAGGTGACGTTGTCAAAGTGATCCCAGGAGGCAAATTCCCGGTGGATGGTCGTGTTATTGAAGGACACTCTATGGTAGACGAATCTCTCATCACAGGTAAGCATTTGCTTTTTGCAAGCGTAAAAATGTTTTTCTCTTCCTTTAAACAACTTTGAAGAAGGGGAGTTGAAGCCGAAGTTCCCCTCGCTCTTCTAATTGCATGTTAAGAGTTGGTAGCTATTACAGTGTCGCTGAAAAATACACCTTAGTGTCTGTTGTTGACCTTCCCTTAGGTGAAGCCATGCCCGTGACTAAAAAACCTGGCAATACAGTTATTGCAGGTTCTATTAATCAGAACGGATCGCTACTGATTTCGGCAACCCACGTCGGAGCCGATACGACTCTTTCCCAGATTGTTAAACTTGTGGAGGAGGCCCAGACCTCAAAGGTAGAGTATTATCAAATTAAGCATTTGTGTTTTGTCTTATCATTGAGGCATCAGCATGCCAGATCATTTGAGGAGTGGCTAAGGATGTTTAGATTTGAATTGCAGTTGCATAATGAAGTATCTTGCTGAATAAGGACTTTGATACAGTCTGCTGCTCCAAGTCTCATCATCTTAGTAATTAAATACGTCATTATAAAGTGTGGTAGGCCAAATGTGCTGCAGACAAAAGCTGTGATTATATCTGTGTCTGAAGGCATAGAAGAGAGTAAGCGTAATGTTGCTGGAGCTGACGTGTTTCTCCTTCCTAGGCTCCTATCCAGCAATTTGCGGACAAACTTAGTGGCTACTTCGTTCCTTCTATTGTGGCTGTCTCTGTGGTTACCCTTTTTGCCTGGATTATAATTGGGTTTGTGGATTTTCAAATAGTAGAAAAATACTTTCTGGTAAGTAAGTCTCCTTGAACACCTTCTGAAAGACTTAAAACAATAGTGAAGCCTACAAGTCTGTTAGACTTCAATGGTTCCCATTCTGAATTATCCTTGCAGGCAGTTGCTGACTATAGATATTACATGATTATTATTGTTATTGTTGTATTATTTTATATTTTATTTTATAAAATATTGCACATTTTTTACATTGTATCACTCCTGCATTTAAAGAGAACCTGCAGTAATTAATCAACTCCTGAAAGTTAGTATTTAAAAAAAAAAAAAAGTTAATTAAAAAAAGTAAATACTAAACACCAAAATTTCCCAATTTCCATTCTTTCTCTGGGGGGGAAAGAAATCCTTTGTGTCACAAGCTCCAATTCTGCACCTAGTTTCGTTAGCCTAGCTCTGTGTGAATTCATCTTTGAAATCGGTGGAACTCAGCTTCATTACAGACGCCAGAGGAGGGTCAGGATCTTAACTTGTACCTTAGGGTCGCTTCGATCACGGGTTTCGTGGTTTGTTACTGTTTCTGGTTAGGCTTTATTAGTTTCCAGGAAAGCAATCTTCATATCCTCTTTCTTTGTTATTGCATATATTGTTGGTGGAATTATCTTCTGTTGCATTACAGCGTAAAAGAGTTATCATGGCATGTATTTAGGATAATGTCCTATAAATAAAACAGATCACAGGTACATGCAGCGCAGAAGAGAACTTACTCATTAATGTAGTCATTAATCCTAGTTTTGCATAATTTGTCCGTGCTTTACTTTGCAATTTGAATACTTCAGCTTATATATTTGCGGATTTTTTAACAAGAAGGGCGATGTGTAGTTGAATACATTGTTTGTATTGTGCCATTGCTTCTATTACTAAAATAAATCTCTGTCACTAGGGTTACAATAAGAGCATTTCTGCAGCCGAAGTGATAATCCGCTTTGCTTTCCAAGCCTCTATCACAGTCTTGTGTATTGCATGCCCCTGTTCTCTGGGATTAGCCACCCCGACAGCCGTGATGGTTGGTACGGGAGTAGGAGCTCAGAACGGCATACTGATCAAAGGAGGAGAGCCGTTGGAGATGGCGCACAAGGTAGGAAATGTGGGTTACGGTGACGAGAACGTTAAAGGCCGGCATCGCTGGCACTTCGCCAGCCGCTGCCTGAGCAGGTCAGTACGCGCGCGTCGGAAAGCGAAGTGTGATCGGTGCGTGTTGGTGAGTTTGGCTGAATTGGGCGGCTTTCTGAGGAAGCTACACGTTAAAGCTTTGTCCATTGAGTGAAGTCTTCCTGTTTTGCTGCAGGTAAAGGTGGTTGTGTTTGACAAAACAGGTACTATTACTCATGGGACTCCAGAAGTGATGCAGGTGAAGTTTCTAGTGGAGGGTAACCAACTACCACATAACAAAATGCTGGCAATAGTGGGGACCGCGGAGAGTAACAGCGAGCATCCTCTTGGAGTGGCAATAACAAAATACTGCAAAAAGGTAAGTTATTTATACAGGAAAAGAGGAGTCTGTGTCACGGAAGACCCTCTCTTGCAGTGCTTAATATGTATGAATAGTCTTGTATTGTAATTGATTTATTCAGTTGGGAAAGTGAAAATTGTGGAGCCACATGAATCACTTACTACGGTATTAGATGCACCGGATGCTCAAAGTTACATTTTGATGATTGATTGAATGTTTCTCTGCTCCCGTTAGAGGTCGTCTGACTGCACTTTATTTTGTGGGGTTTGTAAATGCAGCATGCTGTTATATATTTAAGTATTTTTTCAGTTTGCATCCTTTTTCTTTAGGAACTGAACTTGGAAACCCTTGGGACGTGCACAGATTTTCAGGTAGTTCCAGGCTGTGGCATTAGTTGTAAAGTCACCAATATTGAAGCATTACTCTACAGGAAAAGTAAAATGGTTGAAGAAAACAATATTAAAAATGTGACACTTGTGAAAATAGAGGAAAATACGGACGAATCAGTGCAGCCTGCTTTGATTATTGACGCTGAACTGCCGAGTAAGCAAACTCTGGTTTATAGAATAAAATGGATAATTTTTGCTTTTGAGTCTTTAGGTTCCTTAAGAATGAGGTCACTTTTTCCTGCCCTGGAGAACTGGGCTTGCATCAAGGCACACGGGAAATCGTTGGTCATCAGTTTATTTCATGGTCACATACCACTCGGGACGTTTTGATTAAATACAGTTTGAAGTTGCCTGTTGAATTAGGGGCTGGAAAATCATATAGGAATTGCCTTTTATCTCATTCTGTTTTTACTTTGCTTCATCCCAAGTTACCATTTGCTAGACAAAATTTTGTCTGTTTGCACAGCTGAGTGGCTTTCAATCGAGAACAGCTTGTTGTTAGATCTTTCAGCTGTATTGGGCGGTCACGTACAAATCAGAAGCACTGAGAAAGGGACTTGGTCCTTTACTGTCCTTCAGCCTGTCATTCTTGGGCCACTGACGTGGTCACTACCCATTCCTGAAGAGACGTTAGTGTGTGTCTTGTCAAGAACAGATGAGAAGATCCGTAGGGCAGGAAGCATCGAGACAGACTTTCTTTCTGTTTGGATTCGCTGTAAGGATACTTGAGTGCATACCGGGAGAACCTGGGTAGGATTAGCTGGAGGGGAGCTTCCTGGTAATCCGTATGACAGCAGGATTGTATTTTCTTCCTTCAGCTACTGTGACTTCTCAAAAATACTCTGTTCTCATTGGGAACCGGGAATGGATGAATAGAAACGGCCTCCTTGTTAAAAACGAAGTTGATAAAGCCATGACGGAACATGAGCGGAGAGGTCGCACAGCTGTTCTAGCAGCTGTTGATGGTAAGTTCGGTGCTGTCTTTTCTTCATTCAGAGGTCGATTTGTCAGTATTTAAATAGAAAGCAATAAGTAGTCGTGTCATAGCAGTTACACCTGAAGTAGAATAATGGGATGAAAAGAGATCAGTAGCTGGTTTTCTAAGACTTTCACAGGAGAAAGACCTCTCTCTTCCTGCCTTTCGTAGTTGACAGGAGAGTTGGACATAATGCAGAGACTTGAAAGAGAGCAAAGGGGAAGAAAAGAGAAAAAAGGAATTTTTTTTGTTGTTGTTGGGCAGTCCGTGCTCTGTATTGCCTTAAACATTGCTGCCCTGATACCTGTTCTCATTCTGCTTTTTACTGTCGATATTACTGTTTCTGGAATTGGTCTTACCTTACTGGGGAAAAAAAAGTTACGTTTTTTTCCTGAAGCAATAAAGATGTTTATTAAAAACACACTCTTTCTTTCTGTTCTTTTAGGAGTGCTGTGTGGCTTGATAGCTATTGCTGATACTGTGAAACCAGAAGCTGAGCTGGCAGTCTACACTTTGAAGAGTATGGGATTAGAAGTTGTCCTAATGACTGGTGACAACAGCAAAACAGCAAGATCTATTGCCTCTCAGGTAAGCTGCCACACGTGTGTTAGGGTTTGAAGCTTGCTACAACCCACGTAGAGGAAGCGTGTTGTGTCAATGTTGAGATTGCTTGTGGCTGGCATGGAACTGGTCTTTAGCGAAAAATGGAAATGTAAATCAGAACAAGGGGGGAACGAAAGAAGCCTCTCTGAATGGAAGCAGCATCAACCTTGAATTCAGAGCTATTTTTGTACCGGATGGGTTTGGCCTTTAGCGCAGGAGTGCTAACATGGGCTGCAGCCTTCCTAGTCACGTTATTAGAGGCAGAAGTTTTGATAGCCAGTAGAAAAGCTGCAAGACAGTGTTGTACTCTGTCTCTCTCCAGGTTGGCATCACCAAAGTGTTCGCAGAGGTTCTTCCCTCCCACAAAGTAGCCAAAGTGAAACAGTTACAAGACGAAGGAAGACGGGTGGCCATGGTTGGCGATGGTATCAATGACTCCCCAGCTCTTGCGATGGCCAATGTGGGAATTGCTATTGGCACGGGTACTGATGTCGCCATTGAGGCAGCTGATGTGGTTCTCATTAGGGTAAGAAATGAGAGTGCTTCATTAAAATGAGGTGATAAGAGGAGTTAGAAGCCCCAGGATGTCTTGAAGGATTCAGACCGCTGCTGAGGTGTAGAGCCTGCGTAAGCCAGGAGAACTGGAGCAGAGATTATCTTCACCATGGTTGTTTAGTGTAGTGGTAACTATCCTATGAAGGAAACTTCCCCATATTCTGGGTACCACAAATTCTGGGGTAGTTAAAGTTTGAGAGTGGGCAAAGGAGGAAAAAGTGGCTTGACCTTTGGCCAATGTAAATTATATTTTGGTGACATGCCACAGTGCCTCCAAGGTTATAATCACTTCTCCCTACATACCAACAGCACCTTGACAGAAATTGCGGTTGGTGTCCAGAGCTGTACTGCGTGGCGCTGTGTATGTTACTTAGGTTACGATGACATCTGCAATAAGATTGCCGCCGATTGTATGGGCTCTAGGCAGACAAACTAGAGCAACCTACAGAACGCTTGCTACGTATAATCCGTTACATCCAGTGTATGCTAGTTAGCTTTAAAATAGGAGTATGATGACACTACATGTATGCTTTTTTCCCTTTCTTTGACTTCTCCAATAAACGTGTTAACTTGCAGGATGACTTGATGGATGTGGTAGCAAGTATAGATTTATCGAGGAAAACTGTGAAAAGGATCCGGATCAACTTTGTCTTTGCTCTCATTTATAATCTCATTGGAGTTCCCATAGCTGCTGGTATGTGAATGTTTCCCTGCAGTAATAGGACTGTACTTAGGGAGTAGAAGACTGCGGTGCCTTCCTATGGCATGGAAGAGTATCCATTTTTTTTTATATCTGACTGTCAGTAAGTGCAGAGTTCTCTGCCTGGCGACGTTGCAGTGGTGTATTTGTGAGCTGTGCTCCTCCCACGTTGTGGCTATAATGGATACGCTCAGCACATCAAAATAACTTCCAGATAAAAGGTTTATTGAATGAGCCTGATCCTGTGAACAAGCAGTTTACTGCAAGGCGGGCCAGACATGCCTGCCTCTGAGTTTCAGACTGCGTGAGCGACACATCCAGCTGTATTCACCTGTAGGTTCCAGCTGAGATACATAAATATTTGTGTTCTATTTAACATCTGTCGTTTAACACAACTAAAATCCCATTTATTAACATAATGAAACACAACTAAAATTAGACAGTCTGTGTGAAATTGTATGTGTTAATGAATGAATAGTCCTGCGCTCCTGCTCTGAACTTACCGCTGTTTTATTTTTCTAGGTGTCTTCCTGCCCATTGGTTTGGTTTTGCAGCCCTGGATGGGATCTGCAGCAATGGCTGCCTCCTCTGTTTCCGTTGTGCTTTCTTCTTTGCTGTTAAAGATGTGAGTACGAACAATTTTGTGGTTTGTAATTTGGATTTGAAGCTCAGGTCGTTCACTGTGAGTGGCAGACAAGTAAGTGTGGGACTATGACAGATTTCAAAGCTCTTTGAAGAACAGTTCAGGCAGGCCTGTGTTCGGCAGCAATTGGTTTTCTTCTTGCTTGAGAAGAGGAGTCAGTTGGTGCAAAGTGCTTCAGAGGGTAGTGTTCAAAAACGTCATTTCTAGCGTGAAGAGAAATGTACAAATCGGAAGTGTGTTTAGAATGGAAAATTCCATCCTGGCCTTTGTGTGTGTGTGAGTAAACTTGTCAGGACATGCTGCCTTCTGAGACAGTGCGGCTGTAGCCACCCCGCTGACACCGAGGACTGCAGTAAGTAAAGCGAGCTGCCGCATTTGTCACTGCGTTACTGCTCCTTGCTCCACAGTTAGGAGTAGTGGGGCACTGTGGTGGGAATGGTTGTCTTCTGCTATTCAGTTAACACACGAGGCTTCAGAAGAAGGAGAGTCGAAGGGCTGGTAAACGGTAGCTTCAGTGGTCCGCTCTGGGTAGGTGCGTCTTGCCGATATGTTTTGCAGGTGCTCGGCACCACCGAAGCAGTTAAATGCTGGGTGATGCGTGTCAGCTTCGCCCGTCCTTCTGCATCCTGGCCAAAAAGCACCGAATTAGCTTCTGGTTGCGTAGTAGCCTTGCAGAATCTGAAACTTCCATCGCCGTATAATCGATCAAATTATAAATGTCTCTGGCTCGTGCATGATCATAGCGCATAGGCTGGTTTCTTTCCATATGTTACTGCGCTTTACTTCAACCTGAGATGTGTGGTCATTTTGTGGTTTTTCCTTCCTTAGGTACCAGAAACCAAGTTCTGAGAAACTCGAGTTCCGGGCCCGTGGCCAAATGAGGCACAAGAGCCCATCAGAAATCAGCGTCCACATTGGAATTGATGAGACTGGGACAGGCTCTCCTAAACTGAGCTTAATGGATCGAATCATCAACTACAGTAGAGCCTCTATAAATTCCCTCTTTTCAGACAAGCGTTCAGTGAACAGCATAGTTCTTAATGAACCAGATAAGCATTCACTTTTGGTGGGAGACTTTGGAGAAGATGACGACACAGCATTATGACAGACTTGCCCCCCCCCTCCCACCCCTGCCAAGCAAAAAAAAAAAAAAACCAACCCACGAAGCAAATGAAAAAAACCCCAACCAAAACAGCTGTCTAGATGTCTAGAAGTCTGTGCATGTACTGATCATTTCTGGAGGTCGTTTCAGGTGTATTTCTTCTTTAATGTAGAAAACTAGTTTATTTGCAGTTTATTTCCAAGGTGTGTCTTTTTTTTTCTTTTTTAAGCTTAAAAACTAGACTTGTCAAAAAAAAATGTCGCAGGGGCTGTTAATGCTTGCAGACAGGGCTGTGTCACCGTTCCAGGAAGCTTGCAGTATAGCTTCCCCCCCCTCTCCAAAATGTCAAAATACAACTAAGGAACCAGAAGCTTATTTCCCAGCCTTGTAACAGGCTCCTTTATGCATAGTCAAGTTTAGCACTGTGTTAAAAAATTACAAATCACCACATCTGCAAAATACTGAAGATTCTGTGTTTGCAGATAGATACGTGTGCCTTTACTTCAAAACTTCAGGACGCCTCTTACTTCCATAGCTTGCCTTCTACCAGAAATGGTTCCTCTCAAATGCCTTTTCTTCTTACAAACATCTGGTTCCAGCTTTTCACACTCCTAGCTTCAAATCTTCTCACCATTTGCGATCTGGATTCCTGCAATGCAGAGATGACCGAGAGGTTTTTTTGGGTTTGCTTTCTAACACTGTTGCCACATTTAACTCTGCACATCCGTGCCCCGATGGATTACACTCCTGCTACTAAGATTGTCTGCTTGCCGGTTGAATGGGTTGGGAGGTTTGCTCATTCCCGACCTCTCCTAAGCCAAAAACTCCTGCAGCATCTGAATACGATACGAATGGGATGTGGTATTAGCTGACGTGTTTAGCTTTTGGGAAGGCAGCAATGTAGTTGGTGCTCACTGCCGATACCTGGTAACGCTCCCTCAGTGAACCAGAGTAGTCTGGATGGCGTCACGTGGACTACCTTTAAAATCTTTACAGTTCAGTCTTTGCAGACAGACCTAACACCATCAAAAAATGTATTGTGTGTCAGATACTGCACTGACATCAGTTGCTTGTAAAGCTAAGTGTCTATGTACCAGGAATGGTCCAGAATCCACTCCAGAGATGGATCCAAACCTCCCTTGCTTGGGATGTTCAGATCCAGGCTTTGTGAATTAAGACAGTCTTCATTTGTTACTGAACTGAAATGTCAAAGTGCAGGTTTTGATCACTGAGTCATTAATATTAAAAATCCTCTCAGTGAGAAATAAAGGTGTTCACCACCCAGTAGCTAGCTACCTGTTTGTCACTTAATAAACCTCGCTCTTTCAATGCTCTGTTGAGACAGCTGTCGAAAGCAGTTACTAGATTCAGTAATGTTGAGTTACGTTACGAAACACAGCCCATGGTGTAAACGTGTAATTCCAATTTGTGCTTGTAGAGGAGAAGTACTCAGTTCCGAACATGGTAAAGAGATCTCTGTAATGTTTTTTGACTTGAAGTCTGATGTCAGTGCATTGTTGTGTATGTAAAAAGCCGTAAGTAAATAGCTTCTGCATTTTTATCCGAGAACTACCAGGAAAGTACCAGTGTATGAAAACAGAAGAATTGCGCTATGGAATATGTTGTTATAAATCAGTCTGTCTGTTATATTGCAGTGAGGAGAACAATGTAACTTGTTGCTGCCGCCTGTTTAAGACACAAAGTATTTCTGTTGCAGGATTTAGGTTCTTAATATCTCTACATGAATATTGATTATTTTTTTAAATTAGATTGTAGCTGTATTTATATATCGTAGTGTTAAGAAATGCTGAGATATGTTACTGCAAAACCATTCCATAAGATGTTGTTCTCAGTTTTCAGCAGCAAAGCTGTTTCTTACAAAGCAGATAGTTACCTAAAAACTGTCTGATGGTAGTATGATGGGGTTTTAGTGCTTCGCAACCATACAAACCATTCCCAAAGATTTCATTTCATTTTTTATCCGCACTCATTCTTGGTGGTGGTCTTGGCAGGATTCTGCAGATGAAAGGGAAGTATTCTACGTATTTTCTGTTTGGTCTGATTGTGCTGACGGGTGGTCTTAATCGTGCAGTGAAGACAGAAGGCAGATCCTAGCATGCTTCCAGGTGGGAGTTTCACTACTGCAGGTGCTGGTCCAGCCCCTGGTTATGGTCCATGTGGCATGACAGTGACCGACATCGTGCTCTTACTGCAGGAAATAAAGTAGTAATTTAGAGTTAAATTCCTGGTTAGTAGATAGAGCAGAATGAAGAATTTGTTAAATTATTTCCAAATGTATTTTTAGAGTACTTTGGCTTCGACCTTTTGTTGTCCAAATTGTACGCAGGTTGAATGCTTACAGTGGAATGTTGGCTTTGCCACCAGCTTTTTCCCAATACAGATGTTTTTCTAGGCTTTTCCATTTTCTATGAAACGCAGCATTTGTTCCAGTTAAAGCAAAATAAGGCTACTCTTCAAAACTGGGATACTTGATGAGGTGCAGAGATGATTATCATGGAATGAGGAACAGTGAAGTGCTGGCTGAGAGGGAATGGGATAGCAGCTTGGAAGTACAGTCAGAGGATCAGACTCCAGAGCGCGGCGATAGCTAAGCTAAAGACGGGCGTTAGCTCAAGAATGAATGGGAATAAGGTGGCTGTGATAAATCCAGGCTTGAATGGAGACGAGCCGCTCGGTTCCGAGATGGCTTCTGTTAGATCTAGTAGGGGTGGAGAGCAAATTGCTCTCGTCTTCCTGAAAGAGGCTGGTATGAAGCGATGCCAGCAAAAGCAGTGGTCAGGACTCGCTGGCAGGAAGCCCCTTGCAATCCAGTTTTCCTCTTCAGGAAAATCTGTCTGGACTTGTCTTTTGAACTTGAATTCAGTACACGGTGCGTTTGAGTAACGTATAGCCGATGAAGCAATTCAGAGCCCAGAACTTTGAAAATAGGTTGTCTGTCCAACACCCTCCCCAAAGGTGCGATACTGGCTTACAGAATGTTTATCTTGTGATTAAAATGTTATAAAAGGTGCTTTATGTTGAAGAACCAAAATATTTTTCAGTTTGAATGTACAGTGCAAGTGAAATAACATGGGAGCTAAATGTTTTCCCAAATGTAAATGTTTTCATATGTAAATACGTTATTCCTGTTGGAGACAGTTTGGATTCAGGAATATAAAATATCACTTGGAAACACACAGTTACAAGCGAAATTATATTACTGGTTTGTCTATTTTATTGTTTTCTGTAACTAGCTATTTATAAAACCTGTGCTCTATTTAAAAAAAACCTAAGTACCTAGGCTCAAGGCTTTAAAAATTGCTCTTTGAATCTTGCCAATACACTTTTAAAAGAGTAGACACTTGAAATTTTCTATGAAAAAGAATGTGAAGCGAACAAAACGCAACGGAAGCAAGCAAGCATTTTTATTTATTAAAAACTATGTATGTTTTTTTGCTGAGAACTTCCAACAGAATGTTTTAAACTTGAGATTTTTTTCATGTAATTTTGGTATGAAGAATGGAGAAATGAATGATGTGGAGTGTTAACTTAGGTGGTGTTACATTTCTTTACATCTAGAAACACGTAGTCTCACACTTCCTATTCTTTTTAAGGCTCTGCCTCCATCATTATAATGGCAATGACAAGCTATATAATAAAAATGTAATATCCAAAGACTGGTTTATATCGCGTTCTGTGGTCTCCTTTAAATATTTCTTTTGCTGACTTAACCGATTCTGCTGCCAGCTGCGCAGACTTTCTCCCCATTCCTTCCTCCGCGCTGTTCGATGACAGACCGAACGCGGCACCTCGGGGACGCGATGACGCTGGATCGCCCTGCGGCGGGTCGAAACGTGCACGTGCGGGAGCAGCTCCGCGTGTCACGTGCGCTCCATCCCCCCAGGTAAGAGCGCGCTGGGTGGCTGGGAAAGGTGAAGCACTGTTGCTTTTTGCTTGTTCGGCAAAAGGCTGAGGGTCAGGGTTTCTTAGGTGTGTTTCCAGCTCCGCTAAACTGCGTGGCCTTGAGCGAGACACTCGGCCTGCATGAAACTGCTTAGGGCTGTTGGCAAGTGGTACTGGTGAAAGTTGGGAAATTGTGGAATAATTGGCATGTAAAGAGCTTTACTGTGTTGCAGAACCACGGAGTAGCTGAGGCTGGAAAGACTGCTGGAGGTCACGTAGTCGAAACCTGTCAAAGCGGGTGAGCTGCAGCCAGTTGCCCAGGACTG